>OX596201.1:14158092-14440136 GCA_951394215.1 Glyphodes perspectalis | reverse complement strand
CGCCCGGCGAGCTGCCGCGCCGGCGCACTGACGCGTGCCGCCCTCCCACGCCGCCCAGCATCCTGTAACACAAGCTTTGTTTTAGTTCACGTGTTAGCGTAGATATTGATTCCAATCCAATAATTAATAGGCGAGGACACGCAGCATCCCGTAATAATAGATGTTTAAATTTAGTTAACGCATTAGCGTAGATCATCATCATCATCATCATCTTCCTAGCGTTATGTCCCGTGTTTAAACGGGGTCCGCTTAGACCATGATCCAGGATTTAGCGAGTCTGGTAATTACATTGAACGCATTAGCGTAGATGTCGTTTCATATTTCATGTTAGTAATTTAAATACCACTGGATTTTACCCTGGGCTCAACCTGCGTGAAATTCAGTATGTTAATAGACTTGATCGTGTATTCTTTAGTTTAAAATTTTATTAGGGATAAAAAGGAGCCTTATTCTTTGTAAGGATTAAAAGTATTTATACTGATCATCTTCCAACCGTCATGTCCCGTTCGACAGACAGTTCGAAGATAAAATAAACAAAAATATAAAATATATATTTTATATACTCAAATAATTCACATGCATAATAATACTTAAAAATATATTTTAAAAGATGAAATAGTAATTTACTATCCCTATGCACATGAAGCAAACTCCGAATAAATCATATAAATAAGGAGCGAAACACACACAGATATGTCTCAGCACATAAAATCAACAGGTAAGATTGTAATAAAGTTGTGCGGAATTGGGGCTTAGTGTCGGGCGCCCCCTGTCGCCGGAGTTATCCCTCTCGTAGAGTCGCGAATGGTGAGATACGGCACCTCAACATAACTTCAGCTTCTGCACAAAGTTTCTTTGAAATTATCGAATAGATTCTACTATACCGCGAGCACAGCTAGGATACTGTACTACAGATAGAGTATACTGGCTGTGCCCGAGGTTTCACCCGCGTTTATGCTTAATGTTTCATAGCCTTCGATAAATGGGCTATCTAACACTGAAAAAAATGTTTAAATCGCACCAGTAGTTCCTGAGATTAGCGAGTTTCGGCAAATAAACATACCAACTCTTCAGCTTTACAATATTAGTATAGACTAGCTGTGCCAGCGGTGTCACCCGCGTTTATAGTTAATATATAAAGACTATTTCCGTCATACATGATTTCTATGCAACTTTAACCATTAAGGCTGCACACGCGACGGAAGCTTAAAAAATGGAGTAACTTCTCCCGTTTTCCCAACATTTCCCTTCACTACTCTGCTCCTATTGATTGTAGCGTGATGAAAAGTATACTATAACCTGCCCAGGAGTATGAAGAATAATTGTACCAAGTTTCGTTAAAATCCATCGAGTAGTTTTTGTTTCTATAAGGAACATACAGACAGACAGATAGACAAAAATTTTACTGATTGCATTTTTGGCATCAGTATCGATCACTAATCAGCCCCTGATAGTTATTTTGAAAATATATTTCATGTACAGAATTGACCTCTCTACAGATTTATTATAAGTATAGATAAATATGGGGCCTGTAGCATAACTTTATGATTATAAGCATTTCTGCGGCTTTATGATTAATGAGGTATAATCAAAGGATAATGACGACAAATTCTTAAGCTATTTATGTTTAACATATTTAGCTTTCCTGCGGAATAGGTGAGTTCACACCAACAATTATTTGTTATACTTTTTATACTGAAAACGTAATGCGGAAGCATTGAGTTTCCTGAAATTCGATTTAGATTATCTTTAGATTTTGTGGAGATCACTCAACTGAATAACTAACTATTCAATATTTTAAAATCAATCAAATATGCAAAGAAGTCAGTTGATATTAGAAATGTATGAATGATTTCAGGTCGTAAATAAAGTGGTATTTTAAGAAACTTACGTATGACTTAAAATAAATTGTGTAAGTCATCATTCCTACTCTAGGTCAAGCTTTATAGAACCAGCGCGTCCACACATTTCGTAGTCCGCATTGTTCTCAAGATAATACAGGGCTACCGAGCTCACTGCGGCGAGTGGTTTCGAGTGATAGCTATTGTTACGAGCGACAGTGGAATTGGACCCGCCGCTTGTTTCAGCGGCCCACGGAAACTCGCACTAAATAGGTTTGCTCGTGACGTATTGGGAATGGCAACACTGTCACCATGTAGTTGCGAATATGTTACTAATATGTTCTTAATCTCATTTAAATACATACTAATACGCCGATCCCCGAAGGGTTGACAGCGTCAAGAAGTAGTAAATCAATAAATAAATAAATATCCGACTACATCACATACATTGATCTGACTCCGAGGTAAGTAGCTTTTAAGCACTTGTGTTACGGATATCAGAATCAACAGTGGTATTACAAATATATACTTAAATATTGGATAAAAACACCCAGACACAGAACAAACGCAAGTATTCATCATACGAATGTTTGTCCTGGGTGGGAATCAAACCACAACTCTTGGCGCATAGGGCAGGGTCACTACCGAATGAGCCATTAAGCCAGTCAATAAGAAACTATACAGTCAAAAATAAAATTGAGTTTGGTTAAATGACAAATTCTTAATCTTAGCATATATTTTATTGATTTGAAAATGAAGTAGCATTCGTCTTAACTTAAATACCAAGACAATAGTCGTGGAATGCGTACATATTCAGAACTAGAGGAAGTAATATGGGGTCCTTATACATAATTGTTATTTCAAGTACAAAACAAAACTGCTTCTGAAATACAGTTTCAGTAGAAGCAAAGCGCAATATAAGGCTCTAAATGTTGGATGGGAATAGAGCCATCCTATATATCATTATAAGTACCTTCCTTATTTCAGACGAAACAATGTAGTTCTAAAAATAACATACTCAAACAGCAATTTCTCACGTTAGCACGAAAAAATAAATAATGCCACGACAGAATTAAAAAAGTTCCCCAGAATTTTCTTTCGAACTGTCTCAAATTATACGTCGAGAGAGATAAAAGGAAAATACAGTCAAAACTCGGAGGGTGTGCGAGTCAAAAAACTTCGGCGAAGCTTTACATAAATCAGTCGGGAGCCGCAGGAGCGATGTCAATCTGATCTGAATTAGGTATGTCAATAAATAGCGGCCGAAGATGAACTGTGGGGGGTTAGATAAAAAAGGGAGATGATCGAAAAGTGTATTTTTTTAAATAATAACTAACTAAACTTTACGCCACTTGCCTAGCGGGGTAGGCAGAGAGTACCGAACCATTTTTTTTAAACTACTAAATTCCATTAAACCTTTACATAAATTAATAAATACGAAAGTAAAGAGCGGTGGTAGCTCAATGGTAAGGACACGCGCCTCTTAACCGAGGAGTGCGGGTTCAAACCCGGGCATGTACCTCTAGATTTAAAAAAAATCTATGTACATATTTATACCACTAGCTCGACGGTGAGGGAAAACATCGTGATGAAACCTGCAAATTCAAACAACTTTGAATTTGTAACCATGATCCAAAAATTGTCTGGTTCCCCTATCTTAGGGTTACGAAGGTCAGATCGGCAGTCGCTTCAATGTAATTACCAGACTCGCTAAATCCTGGATCATGGTCTAAGCGGACCCCGTCTAAGCACGGGACATAACGCTAGGAGGATGATGAATAAATACGAAAGTAACTTTATCGGTTCACGCTTATGCTAACTAAATCTTTTTAATGTATTTCAACAGTCGTTTGAATCCCAAGAAATGTGTCTTTAAAAACCCTGATAGACGTACGATAGTGTCTGTGACAGCCCAAATGCCGCACAGTCGTAACGTAAGAAGCAAATATTTTATATAAATGTAGGTAGTATCGCATTAAAATGCATGTCATCAATAATTTTAATGTGTTATGTGTCACTTAAAAAGCTACACATTAATTAGTAATTTAAGTATAGAACCATCTACATCTATGTTTTAATAGCCATTGCTACTCTGATCTCATATTACTAGATGTGTCCGCGGTTTCACCTGTGTTTATGGTTAATTTAATATAGCCTATAACCTTCCTCGATAAATGAGCTATCTAACACTGAATCATTTTCAAAATTGGACCTGTAGTTCCTGGTATTAACGCGTTCAAACAACTAAACTCTTTAGCTTTGTAATATATTAGTATATATTTACAAATAATGATTACGTTAACAAATTAAAAATGAATAAATGAAGATAAAGCATATTCATTGCGTTTCCGAGATTCAATTTAGAACGCAAAGTGGGAAGCCAGGATAAATCAAGGGGTAACCTAGTAAAAGTGTCCGGGGCCGAGTGGCGAATGTAATCAGTTTGCGCGGGACCGGGCTAATTAAATAGATGGACGGCTGATGGGCTTTGATCCCCGGGGTCGGCGGCCGGCGCCGGGTGATGGAGTGTGTTTGTATCATATCCTTGTGTGGCTAAGACTGGGGTAACGTAGTGTTCGTTCAAGTATTTTGTTTTTTGGTTTATTTTATTTCTTACAACTTGCAGACACTAAAATAATGATAATTTTTTGTTTAAGATACGACACTGGCCAGTGCTGTAAATAAAAAAACGTAATTAAAGGAAGAGATGATTAAACCAGGAACTATGTAGATTTTATTTTCGAACCCCAAAAAGAATAGAGCTGGAAAATTTTTCTGCTTTTAAATCTCATAATAATTGCATATCAAAACGGTGGAAAAAGTACTGATTCAATCTATAATCACAATTATGCATTAACTTTGATCAAAATAACATAGGAACTTCTTTAACGATTCGTCATTTTTTTCTTACCGCGTTTACCAACAGTCCTATATAACATGTTATCTTTCATGCAAATTCTATCATGTATCTCTCATGTTTCTTATTGATGGTGAATAAAGAAGGCACTTTCGCGCGAGTGTTCGTTCCGGGTGCAAAGGGCCTAATTTAGAGTGCGTGCGGTAAATTCGAAAGTAATGAGCGCGCGAGGCGATTTATCGAGCCCCGGCAATGCGAAGTGAAACTTTGCGGTCTACGGGTATTTGGCGTGAGGAAGTTGTATATATATATTTACAAAGGTACTGTATATAATATGTGTCAAATTATAGGCAATATGTGTAAGATCTGCCACAGAGACTAAAGAATCCTGTGGCGTCGTGAAAAAATAAAAAAAGCTCTTGTCTGTCGACTCCTTTATTTGGGTAAATTTTTTAGGTGTGCATTATTTCATCGCAATAGGTAAATAGTTAAGGCGTGATGTCGTTAGGATAGACGGTTACTTTCACGTTTTTGATATTATTAAGGATCATGGTCCAAGCGGACCCGACTATGAATAGGACATAACGGTAGTAGTCACTTACTTACATTCATTTTATCAACTTACGTAGTCAAAGTCAAAGTCAAAGTCAAAATATTCTTTATTTATATAGGTTTCAAAGAAACACTTATAAATCGTCAAAAACAGTTGAAAGAGATATGATTCTACCACCGGTTCGGAATGTTGCATTTACCGAGAAGAATCCGGCAAGAAACTCGGTAGTTACTTTTTTCAACAACAGTATTAACAAAGTTATAAGAATCATATTTAACTTTGAACCATGTAATGTTATTTACTTTTATTTAACTACTTTGAATTTAATTTTATACCAATAGGTACGCTCGTAAGCCCAAAAAGATAAATAGAAACCAAGGAATAGTTATCGTCTCCTAAAATATTTAGCCAACATAATGTGAAGCGATATTAATAAGTTAAATTTATTTTGGTATAGGTTACCTAGAGGTGTAATGCTAAAAAGACAATCTATATCTTAGACTTTCGTCTAAGCCACGAGTCAGCAAAGCTGTATTTCTAATAAGCGTTCCCAACGTGAAACTTTTATACTATTATTAGCTTTGCCCGCGGTTTCATCCGTATTTTTGGTTAATTTTATATAGCCAATAGCCTTCCTTGATAAATAGGCTATGTAACACTGAAGAAATTTTCGAATCGGACCAGTAGTTCCTGAGATTAGTGCGCTCAAGCAAGAAAGAAACAAACAAACTCTTCAGCTTTGTTATAAGTACAGATTTCTACTGCTCAACAATATTTTCATCTGAAATAAGAT
The DNA here is from genome assembly GCA_951394215.1 of Glyphodes perspectalis. Classification (NCBI taxonomy): domain Eukaryota; kingdom Metazoa; phylum Arthropoda; class Insecta; order Lepidoptera; family Crambidae; genus Glyphodes; species Glyphodes perspectalis. The sequence continues at coordinate 14,434,092 of OX596201.1, read as the reverse complement.
CACAATAATCTAAATGGCGCGGTGCTCACCAAAAATATTGGTACAGTGCGTTTCCTGACGGAGCCCCGAACTAGTTTCGTATTCAGAGCTAATCCCGACATTACTTTTACAATGCGAACAAAACAAGCCGAACGCACATGTTTCGATTACCCGAGAGTAACACCATGGCTGTGAAATAAGGGCAACAGGTGCAATCAGCAATAGAAGTACATGGATGTTCTTATTTTCTAAGAAATAACAGTTTAGCTAGTTTTGTAACAGGCTGTACGCATGGGGCAGGTTCATATTGAATGCGCCATCGAACCAGTCTTTCATACGTACAGTACGATGTAGATAAAAATCAATACTTTTAGAAAACTGAGGTATATAAATTCGTATTTTAAGTATCAAATGGAACAAAGTTTAAATATTTATGATTATAGTTGTAACTAACTAAGTTTGTTTAGTTGTGTTGTAATAATATTGATTGAATCTCTTGATAATTACTACCTTTAAATTTCATTCAACATTTAATTATATCAATTAAACAAACATAACATGGTTATGTGCGGTGATTTATATTATCTAACATTCTGCATTTATTAAGGTAAAAATTATTTAATACATTTTAACCATTTGAGAACTAATCTTCATCAACTTGAAACACTGGTTCGATGGCGCGTCCGGTAGTGACCCTGCCCCATGTGCCAAGAGTTGTGGGTTCGATCCCCAACCAGGAAAAATACTCATGTGATGAATACTTGTGTTTGTTCTGTATCTAGGTTTTAATATCCAATATTTAAATATATATTTGTGATACCACTGATTCTGATATCTGTAACACAAGTGCTTAAGCTACTTACTTACTTCGGAGTCAGATCAATGTATGTGATGTTGTCGGATATTTATTTATTATTTATTATCATTATATTTGTAATACCACTGTTGATACTGATATCCGTAACACAAGTATTTAAGGTACTTATCTCGGAGTCAGATCAATGTATGTGATGTAGTCTGATATTTAATATTTACTTCTTTTTTAAGTTACAGCTATAAAGTCTCTAGTAGCACACTGCTACGACACTTGTGCTACGACTATGAGTCGAGAATGTATATCGTAGTACTACGAAGGTCGTAGCGTAAGCTTACGTAATACACAGTGGGCTACATAATCTTAACTCAATGAAATTAACCACATAGGTACGACCCGAATTTCATTAAACATAATAATTTCATTAAATAGGTAATAACTTGTACTAAGTAGCCTGGCTAAAAGCGGTAGGAAAATGAAGATCCCAAAATTGTGTTTTTTCTACCTAATAAGTTTTTAATCAATAAAATATTACAAATAAACGATGAAATAGAACATAATACAACAACATTATACAAATAAACAGAGTACAAAATTTCATTTGTGAAGTAAACAGTTTCAAAGCTTTCAAGCTAAACTTTTTATCATCCCAGCGAGTAGTTTAAAGCTCACAAAATAGTGACGTAGCGGTACAGCGCGAGTGCGGAATTGACAAAAACACGTCACACCGTCTCCCAGACGGGAAGCATTTTTCCTCTTCAGTAGACACGCTAGAGATGCCATGTTTTTATCGATAAACAAAAATTTTATCCTTTTATCTTGTGAGATATAAATAGAAAAGTGTACAAAGTAAATTAAACCAATACGTTACGTGAAATGATAAAATTCACGATTTTAAACAATAATCAAAAGAAAAGGCATATATGATAATTTGTGGAACATTTTATAGCAGAAGATGGAATTTTCTCGAATTCGTATTTTAATGATTTTATACTAAGTTATTTGAAATTCGGTATTTAAGAGGTCTTAAAAAAGGAAAAATACTGTTAAATCTACATATACGTATATATTTTTTATAAATACTTAAAGTTTTCCCTAACGTCTTTAAAAACCTGCACAAATTTACACAGAGTCAATATTACACGAAGATTTTAGATTATCCTTTTACTCATTATCTTAAATGTTCTGTTAAATAAAATACAGACGTGCCATTCATAAAAGTTAATTTATGAAGCAGTAACTAAATGACTGCCCCTTAATCACATTTAATAACTCCTAACAAAAGTTATGAAGCTATTGAATCCAATTATGAAGCGAGATTTTTTTTGATGAAATATGAATGGTAGAACCTATATATAACATAACATCACGCCTGTAATCCCCGAAGGGGTAGGCAGATTCAAAATAAAAAAGCATGGCCCTTTAACGACATTCAGCCAAGAATAAAACTGGGCTGGTAGATGAAAAATTGTGAAAAAGTAGTAACAATAATTGATTATTGCATATTTTGACAAAAGCTTACCATAGAGCTTGTATAAAAAGGATCATGAATGTTGAAGAGGCGAGTAGGTGTGTAAGGATCGTGCCATATGGCGTTCGCTTCTCTCTGCCTACCCCGCTAGGGAAGTGGCGTGAAGTTTAGTTAGTTAGTATGGCATAAATAATTGTAGAAACTAGTACTATCACAAAAGTATTTTATCGATAAGGAAAAACACATCTCCAGAAACATTATACATACTGTGCGAAGGGTTGAATAAATGTGTCAGTGTAATCATAATGCAACGTATGGAAATAACTGGAAATGGCAAATGCAAATGGAGGTAATGTATTCTTAAGTGTATTAAAAACCTCATACATGTTTCTAAGAGATCTTATGTTTATCTTGTTTATACATTTTGAGTTTAGTTTTAGTTTTATTGGACTTTCATACAAAAAGATTTACACTGCACTCTGCAAAATGGTGATTTTAAAGTTTGACACCAAAAAAAAAAAAAATTCAGTCGAATTGAAAACCTCCTCCTTTTTTTGAAGTCGGTTAAAAATTATCCAGCACGATATTTATACTGCTCGGGGAGCTTGAACAATCAATATTATTAAATACTGCGTCCGCTCCTATCATACAATAGGTACTTAAATATATAAACCACGATCTCGTGTCCACAATTTTAATGATGGCGAACTTTAATTATTACATCCTCGTTAGCAGGTGTCACAAAATATGGTAACAGCTTTCATAATTGAAACTCTGCGCAATGTAACGTCATCGTTGCGGAAATTTATTTGTACAATAAATTTCCGGAAAGCTGAATTCGAAACGCCTAGTGGTAACTTTTTGTGGTAATTGAGCAATGTATAATATTGTCTATAACAGCCTCTAAATAAATGTTTTAAAACCTGCCTATACGGATCATAACAATGTTTTAAATGATACTCGAATCTCGTGACTGCATCACTAATAAATCTTATTTAGCTATCCAAATTAAATATTTAAATAGTGAAATTTGTTCGTAAATATGAATATATGAAGGTTTGTATAATTTTTATGTAACTTATGTAAGTATGCGTCAATAGCACCTAAATTCAAAGGAAAAGTCTTCATTCAGATTAACACTCAGTGAACGTTTATCTTAAGCAAATAATCTTGCAATTGCACTACTGTAGTGCAATTACGGGTTTCTATTGTGCTAGTATAATATAATAATTGTCCTTTTTATTTTTCCAATCTCAGGAACAATAAGTTTTTGGTTTTCTAATATAGAGTATTATTAAGTAGGCATTGTGGTGCAATCGTAAGATCGTCACAATGCTCTAGTACGTGTCGCATCGTTACCGTCACATAAAGATCTCCGTCACAAGGAAAGATCGCTGTCACAAAGATAGGCTGCGGCAACGCGGCGCAAATCCGTTATGAGCAAACAAACTTACTCGCTTTGAAGAGGGTCGAAGTCGAACGGCGCTAGAATAAGAATAATAGTAAAGATAACGTGTTGGAACGAGATAACAAAGATAATACCGTATTTTAGAAAGCCCCTTGTGACGTGTGAAGCCTGATATGTAAATGCTGCACGTTCTTTAAACATTGGGGACAGGAAATCTTGTAGGGGAACTTATTGTTGACTTTCATATGTGTAATGGATAGTTGTTTACCGTTATATATACGAGTATACCTAGAGATCAAATAAATACCTATAGATTTTAAAATAACGTGTCACATACATACGCGTGAACCTTGAAGCATATTTGCAATCCGTGACAACGTCCACATAGGTGTCGGTTAGAGCACTCCTGAGTAAATAGTACATACATACATACATACATACATACATACATACATACATACATACATACATACATACATACATACATACATACATAACATCACGCCCATAATCCCCGAAGGGGTAGGCAATCAAAGGGGTAGCATGCCTCTTCAACCACATTCAGCCAAAAATAAAGCCGGGCTGGGTTAGATGGAAAATTGTGAAAAAGCAGTGACAAGCGGCTAACCTGTCGCCTACACAATCACACACCCAAAACCCGACATACCATTAGTAATATTACAAAAAAATGCCTTTAAACAGACAAACTTCTTACTTGACTGATTACGCATATAAAAATCATTACCATATTATGTATATTATATCCAACAAGTTAAATCCACTGACTCTAGTCACTGTTATTAGCAGCAAAGTCTGTTTTGGACTCAGGTTAGTCTCGTTGGCTCGCGTCGGCGTGAGAAGGGTCAAAGGGCCGCGGAATAAAGTCAGTGATAACGTTTTATTTGAGAAAAACCTTTCACTTGTGATGGATGTTATGGTGTGAATGCATTAGCTGTGACAAGACTCATGACTAATACACTATTACTGCAGGAACAAAAAAAAACATTTACATAAAAACACACTTTGTACTTCAAGAAGCTTCTACTTCAATTAAAACAAAAAAGTATCAATCATGATTCGGTAGATATAGAAATACAAAAAATAATCTCCAGGTTTAATGGGAGAATTTAGACTACAAACAGTTTTTAATGTAAAGGTAACGTGTTAAAGTAAATATATATTTTTTTTAATAAAAGAGAGATCAACATATGAACATATGTTCATATTCTGCATATTGAAAAGTAATAACTATGTCTAGATAATTTACGCCAAAAAGATGAGAATAAATACAGGTACTACTTATTTAAATTAAGCATAATTAAACCATATAAATTAAGGTAGATTTAATTAAAATCTGACGTACAATTAACATCCACTAATGGTCACACTTATCACATCCTATATTATTTAGACGCAAAAAGGAATTTTGATAAATAATTTACAGTTATTTAATAAATGGGATGGCAGATTTTAACGGGTTAGTGAGAACGCCTCTAATTGCTCACATAAACTGTATTTTCTTGTAAAGTTTGTTCTCGCCGTGATTCCATATAAAACGGCTCAATAGTACCTCTCAACAATACTCGTACATTGGCATCCAAGCGGAAAACTGTCCACATTGAAAAAGCATCGATTCAAAGAGCTCTTTGATTTCCGACTAACTCAAAAAGATTGATTTTCATTCCCATCTGTGATGCAATGAAAATATTCATCGCTCTCCAGCAAAAATGTCGCACAAAGCGATTACTACTCTGAAAGGTAGCAGCTGTTCATTTACTTTCACCTGCAGATAAGTAGGTTGTTGGTTTGATTGAGTATTGCTCAGATTGGCATTATTGCTTTTTTTTGCTTTTGATCCTAGACGAGTTCTGTTTTGACAATGATCATCAGCCGTGTGAGACTAGTAATAAAATTGAGTAACTGCCACCTACCTGACTTTAGGGTAATCGTCTTGTTAGTGGTATTTTTATTAGTTGAATTTTGGTTCGAATTCTAATCAGCATGAGAGTGTTGTCTTTTTCCTCTTAACTAAACCACCATCTAAAATACATATGAGGTTCTGCGTTTAAATTTAATTTAGGAAATTTACACATACACACATCCTCTAGCACAGTTTAAGACAATAATAATGAAATATCAATTTAAAAACCGACTTTCGTAGTTTACATTTTACGACCAGGAATGTATAAGAACATTAAATGAAAAAAGAAAGAAGTATTTATTGGTCACAAAGGTTCAGCTACGCAAATAATAAATAAAACAATAGTAATAATGTATTGTGTGGAGCCGCATATGCAGCTCACTGTTGCAGGGAACCTCTCAAAATTGTGCAAAAATACAATAATGTGGTAGAAGCGGGGTCGTGGCCTCCCAATAAAACGTATATATATAACATCACGCCCATAAATCCCGAAGAAATAGGCAGAGTCAAAGGGGCAGTAAAACTATTAAAAAATAAACCTGGGCTGGGTTATATATATATATATATATATATATATATATATATATATATATAAATAGCTAGCTTTTCGCCTACAATCACATACCCAAAACCCGATATACCATTAGTCGCCTTTTACGACATTCTAGGCAAGAAACACAGTTGGCACATTCTTAAGTCCCAGACCAACATGGGACGTATATATATAGACCGAAAACGAATTTATTGTATTCGTGACGCACCCAAAACGCTAATTAACGTGATTCGCAAACGGCTCGCTGGCAGGTATCGAAATGCGAAACTCTAACAAGCTGTTAGGGTACTGGCCCAATTTGGTCCCGGGAGACCGAAGGGATCTTCGAGAGGGTAGTTCGCCTCCAGGCGTACCTCCCAAGAACTCGCCAACAAATAGCTTACGACGCCTGCCGAGGGTTATCTGCCTTAAATAAACTAATGGGCCCTCAGTTAGACCCCTGTTATCTATTTGGATTTTCGGGGAAAAGTTGGTTGTCCATAAAATATGCGAAATAATAGATTCGCGATATTTTTTTTATTGATTTGTGCATTGATTGAGAGTATTATACCAACGTACTTAGATAAATGAAATTTATATGTCTGTTTTCATGTCAAAATAACGGCTCATTACATGAATATCAAGTATAAAAAGTACATATAGTAAAAATAGTTTATTTTGATGTAAGTTCATTAAAACTTTAAAGTTTTTATTAGTATTTCAAATTTTTATGTATAACCGCAACCTTTGGCTTCATGGCCAGGGTCTCTAACCATTAACCGAAGCGCCCTCATTGGAAGATAACTAATGTTATAAGATGTAACTTAGGTAACTTTTACTTAGGATGCAGCCGCATAAAAAGTACCGCGAAATCCTTCTCAGCATAAAAATACTAAGCAAACAACAAACATATTTTAAGATAACTTGACTACATTATATCAAATTGTATATAATAATAATTTGATATAATTTAATACTGCTCCTGTAATTATTTCTATAATTTTAACGGTCAAGTTTTTTTACCACCCACATATTGAATTTGCAATATGAGAATTATAAGTCATCAAGATTTTAATCTTAGTAGCCATAATGCATTGAAAAATTATAATCTAAAACTCGTAATTTAAGTAAAAAAAAACTGCATCAACCTTTGTCTTCTACTGTACTTATATCAGCTTTACGATATTTTCTCAAATACAGTTAGGAAGGAATTCTCCTTGACGACTTCCGACATAAAGTTTCTTGGAGCGTCAAATTATAATGAGTGCACGATGAACTCGAATAATTTATACAAAAGTTTCGCTTGCTTTTTCAATAATATAATTGTCCAATAGGGAAGCGGACTAAAAAAATATATTTAGTCCGTCAGTTAGATTATATAAAAATATTTAACACGTATTTTTTCATTTATTTGTCAATCGAAAAATATTTTTGTTATCTTGATAAAACAAAAAATATGTCTATTGTATTTTTGTATAAACTAATGATTTTAACCCAGTTATGTGTTGTAAAAAACATCATTTTATACTGCCAGTCCCTTTTCACATAAAATAAATCACCACAGGGTACTAATTTGTATATCTGCTGCGATATTTGTTAAATATATTTTATTATGATATCCTTGTTAATCAACTATTACACACACTTGAATTGTTCACATGAGATTTATAGAAAAGGGAACGCATTCCTATATAAAAAAATCGCCTTTAAAGATTGTAGGTTTTTTGTTTTATTTGGTAGATATATGTATAGTTAAAACTAATTTTATTTACTAGATACGGGTAAAAAAAGATTGTACACTACTTCACATGCATACTACGACGCCCACAATCTCCGAATGGATGGACCGAGTCAAAGGATCAGCAAGATGTTCAACGATTTTTCACCAGCTAAAAATAAAATTCAGTAATCTTACGCATATGCCCGCCCGCCTCATTTGCGTACGGATCAGTTTTCATGGCAAAAATAAACAGTTTTCTATACTTATAATAAATCTGTAGAGGTCAATTCTGTACGTGAAATATATTTTCAAAATAACTATCAGGGGGTGATTAGTGATCGATACTGATGCCAAAAATGCAATCAGTAAATTTTTTTTCTGTCTGTCTGTCTGTCTGTATGTTCCTTATAGAAACAAAAACTACACGACGGATTTTAACGAAATTTGGTACAATTATTCTTCATACTCCTGGGCAGGTTATAGTATACTTTTCATCACGCTACAATCAATAGGAGCAGAGTAGTGAAGGGAAATGTTGGGAAAACGGGAGAAGTTACTCCATTTTTTAAGCTTCCGTCGCGTGTGCAGCCTTAATGGTTAAAGTTACATAGAAATCATGTATGACGGAAATAGTCTTTATAATATTAACCATAAACGCGGGTGACACCGCTGGCACAGCTAGTATAAAATAAAAACCTTTCAACAAACTTTCTGTCTAAATCTCATCGCTTAAAACTCTAGGCGTATTAATCCTTCTAAAATTTGAGAGTATTAGTTCTGTTATTCATCGCTACAATATCGTGTAAACAAACTAGCAAGTTTTAATTATTCAATAATTAAACACAGTTAAGTCAGCTCGGGTTGCAAGAGCTCATAGCTTGCTTCAGGGTACGCTTTATAGTTCAAGAGCTTTCCAGTCTGCCTTACGCTGGGAAATATTAAATCTTGTTTAATACTACCTTTTCTTTATAGCTAGCTTTTTATGGTGTCAATGATCTCTAGTTCAACTCCAGTGTGTATGGAGTGGGTATATTAACTCTGATTTGAAACTACGACACATGCTGTGGGGTTATTATACTGTAGCTTTTGCTCGCAACTCCGACTGTATCGAAATAAACCATTTTTTTTTTCGGATATGTAAAAAATTGGGCCTTTCGTCGATTCGCCTCATGAGCCGTTCGTCCCGCGGTACGATTCTATAAGGAGCTTTTTTGAAGTCGTTGATTCGTCGTCGAAAGACCCAAGAATTTTATACTTAGCATTACAAATACATTAACAGTTTTTTTTTGACAAACTCGATGGCGCATTTGGTAGTGACCCTACTCTATGCCCCAAGAGTTGTGGGTTCGATCCGCACCCAGGAGAAACATTCTTGTGATTAATACTTGTGTTTGTTCTGTGTCTGGGTGTTATTATCTGATATTTAAGTATATATCTGTAATACCACTGTTGTTTCTGATATTCGTAATACAAGTGCTTAAGCTATTTACCTCGGAGTCAGATCAATGTATGTGATGTAGTCTGATATTTAAAAAAAAATCCAATCACCACATTTTTTATAACTATGTAGATATTAAATTAAACTTTAAAGTACATACCTGCACTGCAATGGATTTAGCCTAAAGGTTTTTGTCAATCCGTATTTTATCTATGCGTACCCTTAAGTATTTACCATTTCTTTTCTTAACTTGCAGTTATACTCCGACTAACATGACCTCGTCATACAGTGAGCTACATATAAGCCGCTAAAATAAAAACAGAAGCACCGATTCCCTAGAAATCCCGAGGAAAACAAGTACGGCAATCCTATAAACAAAGAACTCACAGGAACGCTTTAATTTCCCCGTCTCAGCAAAAACAATGTGGCACCTTGTGAAACACGTCAACAACATTTGTTCTAACACAATCGCCTCGGAACTCGGCTATGAAACGTATTTCAAATAAATTAATGTGCAAAGCGAAAGTTTACAACTTTATTACTGAGCCGTAACAATAAGCGATCTTTAGCAGTATAATTACGGCACTGGTTCCTGTTAATGCCTTCAAGAACGATTTATATATTGAGAAAATTATGGGGACTTAAAAATAATGTGCCAACTGTGTTTCTTGCCTAGCATGTCGTAAAAGCATAACTCTGGGAAGATTAAGATATTTATTTATTTATTTTATTTATTGATAAACATACACGTATGTAAGATACATGATTAGTGCTATATTTTACCCGGTCCAAAGGACGATTCCTAGCAACCTCGCGTCTACCGCTGTGAACCGCCCGTGGCCTGGAAGTGGGGCACTCCATTCACAAGATTCTGCAAAGAGCCGGTACGAATGGCCGGCTGCAACTTTGATGAGTTTCGACTGAGCGGTATTGCGGTCCAGATTGTTTATAAATCGGATGCAAGTCCGCACCGAGTACTGATTAAGCTTGTTTTCAGATAGCATACTCGTACTTCGTCTTTACTTCGAGCCTTTGTCTACGGTTGTGCCTGGGAATTCAGTTCGTAAGAGATTCTATCGGACGTGTTTCAGAGAAATATGTCTTAGCGCTCTCAGTCTTTTGGTTTCGCAGCTGGTGTAATCTAACTACTATAATGTTGATCTCTGATTTGATGTGGACATGATATGTATAAATTGTCACTGATATTTGACCCTGTATACAGGGTTAAAGGACAGCATTATATAAATGCTGTCCTTAAACCATTTCAAAGTGAAAAAACTTGTTCAACTATGTCGTACTTTAATGAGACCTTACGACTATTTCTATATACTGACTCCTCTTGCCCTTCTCCCAGTTTATCTGGGGTCGGCGCAGCATGTCTTCTTCTTCCATACGTCCCGGTCAGCCGTCATCAAGCTATCCACTTCCATTTTACTCATATCATCTTTCACACAATCCATCCATCTCTTATTTGGCCTTCCTCTTCCTCTCCATCCACTAATATTTCTATATACTGACTACACACCGCAAATAAGCGTAATGTTATTTATACACTAATAGGCTAATAAACGCGTATTTGTGTTTGAATAAATGTTTCTATGTGGCGCTTTAGTCTTTTTTAGTTGTTTACCTTACATGATATTATGCCTAAAATTCCTGAATCTCTGAAAGAGTAGGTCTTTAAACACCTACCTTTAACCACTTCTAGCCAAAGATGACATTGAGCTGACCAGTCGCTTGTGTTTTATAATGTTAGTGTTTGCAAGTGCAGTGGGCACTAAGACTCCCTGCACTATTATGACTGTAACTGTTGCAGACATTCGCGTGATGACTTAACGGAGATTGTCGCTTTCCTCGCCCGTTCAGCTTACACGTTTTTGTTCGTAAGAGTGATTGGACGTCTCTGCGGGCCGCGGTCACAAAAACAATTTAACTGCGGGTCGCTTTGTAATCAACTTTTTTAATTTATTGTATTACGTGCATGTGGTTTAGATATTGTTTGACTGATTACGATAAAGAAGATAAAGAAAGTTAATCTTTTCTTCGGATATTCCGGATTTTAATTTATGTACATTTAATGATAATGATTCGTATGTTATGTACGATATTGAAAAAGGTATCTACCTATTGGGCAAATGTCTGATATAGGATATATAAGATAAACATCAATGTATTTTTTTTAAATATAGAAACACCTAAATATTTACTTAATAGCGGTGGAAGCTCAATGAAAAGGGCACGCTCCTCTTAACCGAGGAGTGCGGGTTCAAATCCGGCCACGTACCTCTAGATTTTTCAAGTTTATGTACGTACTAGCTCGACGGTGAGGGAAAACATCGTGATGAAACCTGCGAATTCAAACAACTTTTGATTTGTAACCATGATCCAAAAATTGTCTGGTTCCCCTATTTAAGGATAGAAAGGTCAGATCGGCAGTCGCTTCAATGTAATTACTAGACTCGCTAAATCCTGGATCATGGTCTAAGCGGACCCTGTATAAGCACGTGACATGACGGTAGGAAGGTGATGAATTAAATATGTACCTAAACTGTTCTACATCCTAAAAATACAAATACAAAACATAAAAATCTAGCCACTATGTGTTTGTGATCGCGTAGCTAGTGAAATATGTACCTATTCGATGAATAGATTAATATTTTGAAACAAAGTGGCATTTCAATACGTCTATGGCTTTATCAGCACCGAGGTTTTTACAATAAAGCTGAAGCATAGGTTATTTATCAGTTCATTAAGAGTTGTTACAAAAATATAATGACAATACAGAACATCACGCCCGTTATCCCCGAAGGGGTAGGTAGAGTCAAAAGAACAGCATGTGGTTAAAAGGGCTTTAACCACATTCAGTGAAAAATAAAACTGGGCAGGGTTAGATGGAAAATTGTGAAAATGTGACAAGAGGCCAACTCACTACACAATCACACACCCAAAACCCGATATAGGAACCATAAATAGTAAGGTGTTATTTTTACCACAATCAATTCTAAGTAAGATGATATACTAACGAAATCACCGTTTTGACATAACACGTATCACGAATTCAATACATCGGCCGACGGATCCCGAGGGATTATTATTTGATATGTAATAGACGATTTGATATGTAACAGAATAGGCGGGTCAAGCCGACACGACCCGCCGCTAATTTGACCCTTCCGAGGATTGCCTAATGAATAAATGTAAGAACCCGGATATTGGGCGGATAACCACTTATGCGAGATGTTATTGATATTATGTGGCTTGTTGTGTGAAGTTGCCTTTACTAAACTTTACTTCGATATTTTGCTGTTAATTTTTGATGTGATTCATTTGGATTAGTAACAGAGTACAAGAACGTTCATTTAGTATCCAGATCTAGGGGCTGCTAGCTCCTTTAAACAACATTTGGCCAAAATTAAACTGGGCTGGGTTAGATGAAAAAGTAGTGAGAAATGGCTAGCTTGCCGCCTACACAATCACAATCACGACGATATCCAAAACCCGATATATCATTCAGCATCATTCACATAGCAGAGAACATAGTTGGTACATTCCTTTTAAGTCCAAGACCGACATGAGACACCTATTTTATGTATGATAAACATTTTATGTGTTACGTAAGCGTTGGATTGTCCCGAGTTTGTTTCAAGCGGTTTCAGCCGTACAAAAACAAGTGACAAATTTATTTTAATCCATAGGCTATAATTTAGTCGGATTTAAAGTTAACACTTTATATCACTTTTAATTACTTATACCATCGAATGTTCATTTAAACAGGTCTGAAAATAGTGTCAAGCCATATCACACTCATACGCTTTATTCAAATTAAAACTTTTATAAAAACCGAGTTATAAATGGAATAAATAAATAATTATTTATTTACTAGTAGCGTAAGTACAAACTTCAGCTTACAATAATTGTTGCAATAGGCTGTATCGCAGTAGTTATGTTCTGCTATTTTACAAAAAATACTATATTCTGTTCATTTGAAAGAAATCGGTCAATAATAATAGCATACTTTTAAAGTGAATGCTTATATTTTAAAGAATTATTCCTTATATACCAGCAACACAAATAAACAAAATCCCGATATTGTTAAACTACGGGCGAAAAATTATAGATCAAGGAAATCTCACCTTCCTTTAAGATCAGAGAAAAGCAAAAACGTTATCCCAGCCCTTCGCGACTCACCACCTGAGGCTTACAAATGGCTTCCAATTTAGCTGCCTTGTTAATTAATTAATCGCAAAACAAACGAAATGTTTCACTTGTGCTTTAGATCGGTTTCGTCTAGTGGTGTCATTACCATTACAGTTCTTTGAAAATGCTGTTCTGTTGATGTTAATGAAATGGATCCGGATTCAATTTGTATATGAGATAAGAAATATTTTTATTATAGTACTAATTATTGACGTATTTTATACATGATAGCAATATTTTTAAAGTAGATAAGTAAAAATTATAACATCCTCACGTCCATAATCCCCGAAGGGGCAAACAGAGTCAAAAGGGCTGCAAGCCTCTTTAAACAACATTTAGCCAAAATTAACCTGGGCTGGGTTAGATGAAAAACGATGAAAAAGTAGTGAGAAATGACTAGCTAGTCGCCTACACAATTACAATCACGACGGTACCCAAAACCCGAAATACCATTTGTCGCCTTATACGATATGCTAGCAGGGAACACAGTTGGTACATTCTTTTCAAGTCCCAGACCAAAACAAGACACCTATTTTATGTATAGTAAAAATATTTTTAAAGAAAGAAAAATGGTAACACTGCCAATTTTTTCTAAGCATATTAAAATAAAAGCTTAGGGCTCCAGCTACCGGAGAAACAAAGGATAACGTGTAAGCGCGTTTTAACATTATTTCAATCAATCAACATCGCTGTCCAATGCTGAAAATAGCTTGTTTATTGGATACTGGAAGGTGCCTGTGACGTAATAAAAAGTAGGAAAAAATACGCTCAGATTTTTCTAGTTTAAAAACAATGACTTCTTTTTCTATCAGCGGATATTTAATTTTAGAACTTCTGGGATAAGACAGGTTTTAATATAAGCCTTGTTATTTGAGATTGTATTTTAGTTACCCACATACTCGTATGTGCACAAACGTAGTTGTAATTTCTCATGTAATTATAGTATTTAATGAGAAATATAGATACATACCTTAATAATGCATATTATTTAATTGTATAGTAAAAAAATCCGTATGTAATTATATACTCTATGTTTTATGATAATACGTTTAGACTTGTATAAACGAAAGTCTATTCTAATTACCAACGCCTATGCCAAAGATAAATATACGTACAACGATCAAAAATTAACACTAAACTATTATTTCGACATTGAGAGAAAATTAAACATCCAAGAATACCAAAGAAATCGTAATCGTAATGTCTTTCGACATTGCGTTCATATTTAAAAACAGTCATTTTCGTCCAGCGATTCGGCGCAAATCAGTTTATCGTTTTCCATCACGCGCGCCACGCGGCTCGGAATTAATTCCAGAAAGAATCGCGCGCCGTGAAATTCGTTCCGTGGCGCACGCGTCGGGAAACAATTTGCGCCCGACACCGGTGACGTTCAACTTAGCGGTTTGATTTATTGTGGCCATTATAAAATGTGAGACACAAGCAATAAATAGACGTGGACGATCGTAAAAGGAATTTCAAATTTGAATGTAATTGTTTATTATTTTTGGCGTTTTGTTTTGTTTCTTCGTGACATTGTAATTATGGGATTATGGGCGTGATGTATGTATGTATGTATTGTAAAATTATTTTCTTTCACTAATCCACTTTATCAGTTTTCAGAGACTGTATTGCTCTAAAGAAGAATGAAATTAAAGGAGTATTGGTTTTATTGCGAACACTTATCAAAAAATTAAAAAACATTTTCTAGGATAATTGAAAATGATTTGTTGAAGGTAATGGGAAAACTTTGATCATTGTGTTCTTCCCAAATATTTATAAATTACTAATATAAGATAAAACATTGTTACTAACTCAATTAGACCTAAGTTGTCTGGATGAATAAAGAATTAATTAATTAATTACCTCCACTAATATTATTTAAAAAAATATATCGTTTAGTCTGTTTGTATTGAATAGGCCCGAAACTGCTAGACTACTTTTGAAAAAAATTTTCACCAATGGGAAGCTACTTTTGCAGCGAGTAACATAGGCAATTATTTCATCTGCATCTTCCCACGGAAACGGGCACTACGTGGGTACAACCTCTGGACGCTATGAGTAGTCTATAATTAGCAGATGTTTAAACAATATTACCTTAAATCTCGATTTAAAAAAGCTTTGACTACACTAGACTGTCTAGATTTTAGGAAATCTACCTAACTAAACATATAACTTTTTGTATACCAAGTCCGCTTATCTCTTCGTTACACTCTGTGTCATATCAAGCGTAAAGTTCCTAAAAATCATTACGAAAGCCTTTTCAAGTCGATTTCTTTGAACCTGCGTAAGTAGACGTTCATTTTATTCGAGCAATATATCACCCAAGTCACCGTTCATTCGAATCGAAAATCTAATGCGTCCTCAATGACTAGGGACAATGAATAATGACTGAAGGATACCGTGACCTATATATCAGGTGTATTTGACTGGCTCAATGGCTCATTCCGTAGTGACTCTGCCCCATGCGCCAAGAGTTGTGTTTTCGATCCCCATCTAAGACAAACTGATGAAAAAAAACTTTCAGACAAAATGATCAATGTGTGTGATGTAGTCTGATATATATTTATATTATGTGTTTGAGCTGAAACAGTATGTATGTCAGATGAATAATAAAAATGTGAATCCAGAGCTTTTATTAACAGTTTCAAATGTTTATCTCAGATGCCATAAGCTTAAGTCGTAGCACGTAAATATAATGTTTAGGATGAAAAGTAGTTAGGATTAGCGCATATTGAAATAACAATAACATACGAACTAAAGGAGATTTGCCGACGATCTTAAAACATTAAATTTGAAAAAAAAAATATAATTTCAAATTTGATATTGTAAAATCTTTCGTTCATTCGTCATCGTTCACAATTTTCTATCTAACCCAACCCATTGTCCCATGTTGGTCTGGGATTTAAAAAAAATGTGCCAACTGTGTTTTTTGCCTAGCAAGTCGTAAAAGGCGACAAAGGGTATATTGGGTCTTGGGTATGTGATTGTGTAGGCGACGAGCTAACCACTTGTCACTACATTTTCATAATTTTAAAACTGACTCAGTCCGGTTTTATTTTTGGCTGAATGTGGTTAAGAGGGTTGCTGCCCCTTTGACTCTGCCTACCACTTTGGGGATTATGGGTGTGATGTTATGTATGTATGTATGTATGTATGTAGAAATATCATAATTTCTTTTTATCTATCAATTTTCAAATCGGCAAGAAAAACCTTAATAAAAGCACAGAGTAATAATATACTACGTACAACAGAGGGTCACTGCCCATACTTGAAAAGTTTCTGCTATAACTCGCGCAAGAACAGAGACAGTGGTGAGTAATTGTAACTACAGCAAAGTTTAGTCTGTTTGTCAGGAATAATACAAGATGGCGCTACAAGCACAGGTTAGTTGTTTCTTAGTAATAATACGCCATCTGTTAAAATTCATGGTTTTAGAACAAAGATTATTTTGGTATGCTTCTGAAGAATATATTTTATTAACATGTTTTTTACCTAAATTTAATAAATAATCTAAGAAATTAGGTAAATAACTTATTTTATGAAAATCATTTTTTAAAAGTGAAAAAATAACATTTTAATTCGGTTTTATCTCTCAATCAGTCTAAATGATGCCTGTAGCGATATCTGTCTGTGTCAAGTCTATACGAAATCTAAAATGTATGTGTCTGACCAGACATGATAAAAGGTTGATTTTGTGAAAATAGCTTTTGAGGTATGTAGAGAGTTCGGCTTTTATCTAGTGCACTGAAATGGTAGAAAAACACAAAGAGCGACTGGATTGAATCCTGCGTTGCGAAATTCTCAGCGTTTCTGCAAACGTTATCTGTTTCGAGAGATTCGAGTCTGGTCATGAGCAACAATCTATCATCTAGCAGCGGAATTTCTTTTTTGGCGCGCCCCCATACGTCAAAGATCAGTGTTTTTGCTCTTGCGAGGACTTTTCTGCCACGAGTTTTTTCTCAAATCAAAATACACTAGCTAGTAGCAAAACGAGGGTCAGATAGCGCGTCTTCTCTAACAAGGGCAGTATTATTGTTTATTTTTATTGAACTTGGTAATACGGTAGCGCGGTGGCTAGTGCAATTATTTAATCTTCAGCCTCAAGCTCTTCAGCAATCATTAATCTTTTTTCCCAGGTCATCTATACGCAGTATGTTTTCTTTTTCATATAGTTTTACAACAATTACTAACATGTATATTAATTATTCTCTCTCACATGTGTTTATCTCTTATCTTTACCAAGACAAACGGTTTCGTTTTATCTTTTCCGTCACAGGAGCCACTTTTTAACTCCATCACACACATTCGTTTCTTATCATATCCATTCGCTTTTCTCCATGCAATCATCTTCCACCCGTCTTCTTTCCGATCTACACCCTGATCTATATGGCATTGCATGTCATAAAAAAGGTTTGTAAATGTTACTACAATGTCGTGAAATAATATTTAGCGTCCAACTTTCTGAATTTTATTTTAGCTCTCCCACCTCCAGCGTTTGCTTGGCATTATTTTATAATATTGCAGTATTATCGTGACCTATTCGCCTTATTTATATCGTTCTAATATTATAAACGCGAAAGTTTGTATGGATGGATCGATGTGTGGATCTCATACACCCGAATAACATATAAGCTATGTTTTATCGATGTACTAAGCGGGTGAAGCCGCAGGCAATACTTAGAATCACATACAAAAATCTGAATGCACTTCTCGCATTCTTCAGCAAACGCCAGACACACCTCTAGCTTAAGCTGGGCATGTTCTATAGTTCCTATTGCAGTAGTGATGTGACATTCGCCTCAGTTCTATATTCTATATCTACATCTATATAATAACATTTTACTTTCCTAAAAATAATCACTACCTCTGTATAAAACCTATAACATACTCATAGAAAAATACCACATATTCGTTCGCAAGTAAAAACAAGAGCTATAGCGACACGTCCCCCGGCGCTGAGACGGCGAGAATAAATGACATATTTTGTAATTGTTTGATGCGACGACATGACACACCAATATTCAGTTTAATAGAATTGGAAAAACTCGACAGAGACCGCAGTTGTTGCTGAATAAATTATGCAGTGCTATAATTTTTGTTTTCTTTTACATAATAAATAAATAAAAAGTGGTTTATTGCTCTCATATTACATGGTATATAGTAACAGTGGCATAATCAGTACATAAATAATAATGTTAGCAATTGGAAGTAGCACAGCTTATACTGGCTCAGGCGGCTTGCACCCAGTCAGCGCTGGTTTACAGCTACTTCCACTTTTCCACTTCTCTTTGATGTTATGCGAGAGGTTCAGTCTCTAAAAATATCCAGAAAAGTAAACAGAATGAAAATTACTAAAATTACTAATGGCACTCATGTCTGTGTGTGTGTGTATGTGTGTGTGTGTGTATGTATGTGTGTTCTTGAACTATGTCTTCAAGAATCCCGAACAGGTTCGTATATAACACTTTAGTATATTGAATATATAGGATAGGATATATATAGATAATAAGGATTTTTCCATTTCCACAATTTATGGACAACTCCTAAAACAAATAAATACAAACAAAATACCATTTTATGCCAATGTAAACCAACAGCGCTTTCTACCAAAATCATTCCCAAGTTTGCAATAAGGGTTTTCAAAAATATAAAAACCGCCAGACGGCACGAGGAAATCTCGTGGTCTTAGCCCTGGCCCTTTGTTGACAGCATGTCAGTTTGTTCTGAAAACTTACCAATGAGGAGGGTGACAAGACCGTTCGTCACAGTTTCGCCATATATCTGATGTTTTAATTCAAAAAACCCTCATTCTGACGACACGAAAAACGAAAACATGCGCGTAATAGGTTCAATTTAATTTACCGCCACAGCAACGTGCACAGAATACATTGACTTTGCCTCACAAAGGGCTATCTGCAATATTTGTATCATATTCGCTCCCCGGGAGTGATTACATTCATCCATTTGCCTCGCTTCCGCCCGCATCCAAACCTGAGTAATACATCCAGTGACGGAGTCAGGACTTCAGCGAGACTGAAAATAGCTGCGAAGTTATTCCATTCACTCCACTTCAATTTTAAAAGTCATTCAATTACGTTGATATCTCTATATGTCATAAACAGAAATGGAAGTATTCGTTTATTTATTTTACGATAAATTGAGGTATCAGACACAATTTTATAAATCATGATACTTAAATCTAATTTTACTCGTAAAGAGAAACTGCTATAGGTTCATGAGACATCGTTTTCACGCAAATATCTCATTTATTTGGAAAAACTAATGTTTTTCGTTCTTGAGAGATTTATGATACAATTAGCAGCGCCCCGCGGATTTACCCGCTTAGCACTCGTAGGAATATGAAGTTATAATATAGCCTATGTTACTTCCTGATAAAGTAGCTTTCCGATGGTTAAAGAATTTTTCAAATCGGTCCAGTAATTTCGAAGCCTATTCAATTCAAACAAACACACAATTAAACCTTTCCTCTCTATTGTATTAGTATAGAGTAGACTATCTGTAGCAATTTGCAAGTTATCGCTTGAGATTAACAAAATTCGTATCCTGGACTACAATAGCACTACCAATTTCTAGATGCCCATTGTCAATCACTTGGCAGATGGAAATAGCGATCACATCAAGTCTAGTACAAAGGAACTCCCAATTTTCCGTTTTTTTTTTAAAAGCTCTGACGCAGATACACCGTCGTCCTCCCTGTAGCCCTAGGTAGTTACAACACACACAGCAGCCACACTAATGGAATCCGGTGCATTTACAAGGCCTTATTCATTCGTATTGACATTTTCTCCGGCGGGGTCACTCCTACCCGCCGGGTTGTACGGCCCCGCAAATTGCGTTACCGAGTACAATGGGCCGAGCGTTGTTTTGCTGCGTGGCTAAATAGTTTTGATTGGGCACTTAAGCTCCATTCGTTTCCAATAGACCTCTTGCTGTTTTGCAGGGTTGGGCATTGAGGGTTAAGTGGGGGGCTCTTTTATTGACAATGGACTTGCGTGTGTTTCGAAACTCAATTATGGGACGTGGTGGGCGCGGTGTCTTGAGTTTATTTTTGTTCTGAAATTATTCGGCTGGCGGCGAGATATTCAAATGTTTTCGTAAAAAACCTATTAAGAAGATAAACATGATATTCTTTATTGTTGGTTCATTATAATACTAAGTGCCTATATCTAGATGTCACAATAATGTATGCATTGCCAACCTAATAACGACACGATTTTAACGCGTGTCTGAAAAACTGTCTTAATCCATTTCGAATTTAAATTTTTCATATTCAAATTGTTACCTGCTGTTGGATGCTTTAGTGTTATTAGCTGTTATATGTTCTCATTTTCCTGGCACCAATGTTCTCATCGTCTGCTGTAAGCACCTTGCTCAACTTAGCTCATACAACACGTGCGGAGCATGCTTCGCAAACTCCACAAGTTTCACTCACCGCCGCATCGATAAGAACATAAGCTCTGTAACGCTGTTTCATCAAACTGCTCTTAGACTAAACCCATTTAAACTTAGTTATATCACTTGGAAAGAATTTTATTAAAGAGTCTGGCGAGTAATCATCGTTAGAGAAGTTATTGGTGGTTCAGTTATTTATTGGCTTAGTATGAATAAATTGTTTCATTTCAAACATATTTTTATTGTGTTAGTTCTAATTGTATTTTGGCAGATTTTGCACGATTGATGAATTGTCAAGTATAAGAAAAGTTTATGGTATATTTTTTTATAGTTGTTAAATTATGGAATAGAAATTAAAAACATACATATATACAAAGCAGTTGTAAATGATGAATTGTAATTTATCGTCGCAGATTTTGCAGTAATATTTTGTTATAGTAATATTTTGATATATATTACCTTTGAAATAAATTACGTAAAATTAAACATGAAAACACTATAAATGATCCCAGAGCTTGAATATGATAAATATGGAATATAGAGGGTTATTTCACTAAATAGTAACAATAATACAGGGTAATAGATAGAACAGTGACTGGTCCAAAACATATCGAGCAAAAATATTAAAGTACCATTTTACAACTGGCCCGTTGGTCGAGTGGTCAGAGACCCTGGCCACGAAACCTAGGGTTGCGGGTTCGAATCCCGCTAGGGGCAAATGTTTCGTGTGATGAACATTGTTGACATTTGTACTCGAGTCATGGATGTTTATAAATGTATTTAAGTATGTCTATTCGTTCACCTAGTATCCATAGCACAAGCATAAGCTTAGTTTGAGACTAGGGAATTGGTGTGTCAGTCTGAAGAATTTACTTTATTATTTATTATTATACAACTGAGTGCGTGTAGTAATTATATTTAATTGCATGTTTAATTCTCTGTCCTAGTCTAATAACTTAAAACGGTTTCTTTATACAAAACTCAATTTTGCTTCGCCCCCTCTTTCCCTCAACATCAATAAGTCACAGCAATAAGCAAACACTGCTCAAACAAAACGTCTACAACTGTGGACAAAGCAAATTAATATTTTGCTTATGAATGATGCATTTCCGCAGAAGTTCGTCGCCGAGTCTTTCGGAACTATTCTCAGTGGGACCGCGCAAGTTGGCAACTGTACTGTAAATCTTCAAACGTTTTGCATCGCCGGCATTCCGCATGAATGCAGCCGGCTAAGAAAGTGGTTTCCCATGAAGAATAATGGATAGCAGCTTGCAAGGTTTGTGTAATGATTTAGTAGCAGACTTTATGTCAGGCTTTGCTAAGATTAGTTGGAGTAAAGATTACTAAAATTTGTCATAGTCACAAGTGAAATTATTTCTAACAGAGATTGTGTTAGAAATAAAATAAGATGGGTTTTTAATTATGTAATTACTTTTTCTTCTTGATGTTTTAAACTTTACACTAATTTATATTTTCATGTTTAGGAGAACAGTGTGAAAAATCCAATGGAAAGTGAGTTTGTATAAGTTTCATATACTAATCCTTATACGAATATCAATTACATCGAAATGATGACAACAATTTAACGATTAAATGCTGAACAACTGTTTAAACATAAACAAAGCAAAAAAAATGTATTTATTTGTTTTATGTCACCTAGATTATCATATCCTACGTAACGATTCACTTGATGTGATAAATCTTCTAAATGTTATTTAACTTATAACAACACTAAGTAATACGTTACCACGTATGTAAGCACAAGTAATTGTCTCAAAACCTTTGCTCTTTTTCCAAGCTCTAGGCTGCAGTTCCCCGATTCCATCAAATACGCCGTCGTGTGTCGCAGAGGTATCGAGCCCTCCCGTAAACAATGCCGCTCCTACACGATTGACAACGGTCTCCGATATCTTGCAACATATGTAAGATCTGTGCGCCCTCATAAGCGGAGCGAGTATGTCCGTTGAGGATAGAATGTATGAGCACTGTCTTTTTGAAACAGAGATTATGTTCGAACGAGACAGTGCAAGCATTTTATTATTATTTGTGGTCGTCCAGTAGTCGAAATTTGACCCTAATTCTTGTAATTTTTTTATGAATTTCTAACTCTTTTCTGCACTCTTCCTTTATATAAACTATATGTGTGCGAAATTTCATACTCCTCCGTCCGCGCAATTGTCGTAAAAAGGAAGTTTTGTACCTAAACTTAAAGGCCGTCATAGATCAATAATAAGAAAGGATCAGAACATACCTCGGATCACATACGATGTATATTTGTTGGAATCCGCAAGATTTTAAAGGGAAATTATGAGGAATTTACGCCATTAGTTCGGTAGGAAAAAACATCGTGAGGATACTTGCGCGTTTAAAAAACTACAAATATATAACTATGATCCCAATTGTCCGATTCTGCTATCGAATGGTCTGAAGACTACCTGAATTTTCGCAAAATTCAGAATCATGGTATAATCGAACCTCAACTAAGAACAAAAGAAAATGTTGTTGTATCGTTTTTTTTTGTGAGGCTTATGCAGCTAATGTTAACCCCATCACCTAATCCAATCCAACCTCAAAATTCAAATGACTTATGAAGTCGGGTGACTGAAATGAAATCCGTTCGTCTCCGCTTTGAATGGAAGGCACGTCAAGTTGTTGGTTGCGAGAGCCTTCGCGATTGTTAAATAAGTCACGTTGAAGGCTTGAATGGCTTGAACGCTTTGCATCGAATAGTTTGCATTTCTCTGTTCAATTTGATACATAGAACCATAAAGTTGAGTCTATCTATTCAAAGTATGATATACGAAAGATAATGTTAAGAAGATGTAATTTTTTTCATACAAAGCAAACATACGTATAGATAGATGGCATACCAGAAGAAATTATGTAAAATACTAACTCTAGGGCAAATATTTTGGGACTCATATCGTAAGCCCGAGATCTGGGATATTGAAATTTTTATGGAATTAAAAATATTATTTAGCATATACATAACATCACGCCCATAATCCCCGAAGGAGTAGGTAGGTAGGCAGAGTCAAAGGGACAGCAGGCCCCTTTAACCACATTCAGCCAAAAATAAAACATGCTGGGTGGGTTAGATAAAAATTGACAAAAAGTAGTGACAAGTGGCTAATTTGTCGCCTACACAATTACATACCCAAAACCCGATATACCATTAGTCACCTTTTACGGCATGCTAGGCAAGAAACAGTTGGCACATTCTTTGTAAGCTTAAGACCAACACGGGACGAACCTATCTCAAAATTAAATAAAAACTTTCAATGAGTAGGTACATATATCCTTGTTGATCAAACCGCTTAAAAAAGAAAATTGTTTGGATCACCAATTCTAAAAGTCAGCCAATGGTCGTTTGAATTGCAAATAGGAACACCGCTCCTTCTTAAACACTAAGCTCCGCATTCATGCTCTTAGTTATTATCTGTAGCAGCAGGTATTGCCAATAGTACCTACATTCGCTGCACAATCGCTTTGACATAGCAGGAGATAGACGGCTTACGTTTACAAGACGCGGAAGTAGGACGCTGAGGTACAGCGCTTTGTATGCGCCGTCGCACATGAGAATGGAGCCGGGAGATCTTATAAGTGAAATGTTGTAGTACTGAAACCTTTCCGCTTACCATAGTACCTACATGAAGCTTTTTAGTAATATTTTATGTTGCATTATAGTACGGTTAGATCAGTGTATGTCCATGATGATCCGGAGACATTGTATATTAAATCGGCCAGGACTGCGTAATATGCTTTCGGTAAGGAATCCAAGTCTCAGATCTGTATAATAGGTAGGTGCATTACGGTTACAAAGGTAGGTTTATATGATTTTTTACAAGGATGAAAAAAATATATATATATCATATATTTTTTTTTCATTTGTGTATATTAAGTGGCTGTCAAAGTTTATTTTAATTAACTATAATAAGCGAATCATTGTTTTACAACACGAACCAAATCTAAATTCTGGATTTAATCATTGTATGCAATTTTTATAGGAAAACTGACACAAACGCCGTAACATGAATACTTTCAACGAAATAACTTTTTATCGACATACAATCGGTAATTATCATCAATCATAATATAACACCGTCTATGTTTTACCATATATTACCTTTACTTGACCTTATTTGACCTTCAACTGCCATAGTTTCAGTCTAGGGCTAGTACTTCATCCTGTCTACATACTATACACAATTCCCCCTTGGTCGGTTTTACTTGTAAAACGCTGAAAAGAGTAACTACCGAGTTTCTTGCCGGTTTCTTCTCGGTAGAATCAACATTCCGAACCGGTGGTAGATTCATGTAGCATTAAGGATCACCTATGTAAATTTGACGATTTATAAGTGCTTTCTTAGATAAATAAAGACATTTTGAATTTGAATTAGAATTTTATTTTACATTGTAAATTTGTCAGTATTTTATACCGTAGAAAGCTGATCTTATCTCTGTCTTTGAGTTTAATCACAAACTGAATGTCGAATTATATCGCTTATTATCTGTAATAAACTGTAATAAACTTACATTTTACATTATCAATATACGTTTTTCATCAAATTATATTTGTTTCCTATATACAATAATCGCTAAGGACCATTAACCAACAATTAATTACTTGTTCCCGATTGATTTTTCCATCGCATCAATACAGTTTCTTGTTCATTCGACCATCGCCAAACAGTCTGTCAGTACGCTGCCCCTCTGACATATTAGCTGTCCCAAAGAGGGGTCAGCCAGGTTAATGAGAGTTGGTTTGTTTTTATGTCCAACCGACACGGTCTAGCTGATGGGCGAAACTGTAGTTTGAGATAATTGAAATAAAGAGAAGGGTCCAAATAAAAACTTCATTCGTTCACTTGTTGTGAAACTATTTTAAAAGCCTCGATATCGATAACATGCTGTATAGTGACATTTTTAATGTTTTTAAAAAAAAAAGGAAATTGTCTCTGATTACTCGGGATTATTTTAGAACATTATACAGAAATGTACACTAGGGTTTTGGTTTTAGGTTAGGTTTAATTACATATACATGTTAATTGGACCATAGAGTTTTCAAGGTTTTCTAATCTTATCTAACACCTAATGATGTAGTAACTCTATCAGTAAAAAAGCTAAAAATAAATGATTAAAAAAGAGAGAGTATATGAAATGCCAGAACGATAAATCTAGTTGATCAAAACACGCAAATTTTATATTCCAGTCGTCATTGTAATCTACGACACGGATCTTAACATATTAACGCTTTATAAACATTAAATAATATTAAAATTCTCGTCTAAAAGAAGTCACTGTTTTGAAAAACTGTGATACCTATTTATACTGAAATCTTGATGCAGTAGTTGAAATTTTCCGCAAACAGAGTCAGTGAGAAGCTAATATAACAAAAAATATCGCTAACCAATTGACCTTGGTTCCAACAAAATCTATGTTCACATGACAATCTGTAATCACTGTTAGCCAAACACAGGTTTTATGTATACCCCGATATTGGTCGGCGTATTCGATGCCCGATTTACATTTATATTGGTGAAGTTCCAGTGCTGACGTTTGAGTGACGCGAGTAAGCACCCTGTGTACATTGTACAGGATTCCGGAGTATTCACTTTGGACCGAGATTTTTATACTTGCTCGGTAAATTTAATAGCTTTTGTATAATCATGGAAGCGGAGCGGTGGTAGGTCAATGGACACGCGCCTCTTAACCGAGAAGTGCGGGTTCAAACCCAGGCACGTACCTCTAGATTCGATTTTTCAAATCTATGTACGTATTTATACCACTAGCTCGATGGTGAGGGAAAACATCGTGATGAAACCTGCAAATTCAAACAACTTTGGATTTGTAATCAACAATTGTCTGGTTCCCCTATCTTAGGGTTACGAAGGTCAGATCGGCAGTCGCTTCATTGTAATTACCAGACTTGCTAAATCCTGGATCATGGTCTAAGGGGACGCCGTCTAAGCACGGGATATAACGCTAGAAAGATGATGATGTAATCATGGAAGTAATTTTATTTGTTGGGTAACGTTCATACTGCCGCATGCTGCGCAGAACAGCAAGCTAGTTTTTCTTAGTATTATTTGTACTTATTCATTTAGTAGGATATTATAGCCGTAAACACTTATGTCAATGTATTTCATCAAAAGCTTTCAAAAAATAACTTTTTTCTTTTATTTATCTATATGGGATCAATTTATCAAATTGTCTTTCTATATGTTTTTATGAAGACAGCCTTGGACCTAATTGCTATAAAAGCAATAAATGCCTTACTAATTATAATAAGGCATATAATTGAATACCAGCTTAGCCACAACCTCAAGGCTAGAAAAAAAAATGATCATCAGATCTGAATGCACTTAAACTATAATTGAGCGGACATTTTACAGATGACTGTTCGCTTTCAGCGCGATTCCTACACATCTTTGCACTTAGAGAAAGAGCCTCATTGAGTAATATGTTAAAATACAAACCTATCTATATGCAAACATATAAAAAATAACATTTCAAAGTAAAATGCAAGAAGGGGTCAGGGCAGCTCGAACAGAGAAAAACAGAAGAGACTGACAGATACAAAAAAGCATAATGTTACAAAATAGGTTGTATAGGCCTGACAACAAGTCCTTGCAACGCACAATTATTTAAAAAAAAAGGATTGACAGACTCAAATATTATTAATTCAGTTTAACAAGAGCCAACCATGTGTGAGTTAATAAAATTAATGGCTATTGTTTGTGTAAACAAAGCCCAAAACTATTTTGCGTGCTAGAAACATAATTTAACTCGAACTAACCAACCGCTTTGAAGTGGAATTAAGATTTTTGCCCCGCCCACAATTGTCCGATAGCTCATCTGAGAGTTTCCCGACAAGCCCAATCAAGTTAATTGGGAGATAAAACTACTAATCAGTCCTAAGAGCCCGATCGCTTGGATACCGCTTTTATTTGTTCCCCGTTGTGTTCCGACTGTTAAGCGCTGGTGTTATCTTCTCGGTACTCTATTAAGGGCTACAGGTATTAATTGTTGTTATTTGTTACATCTTTGATAAACGATAATACTTTGTTGTGTCCGGTAAATCTGTTTTTGTGTAATTCTTTGGATAAAAGACGATATTATATGGGTACGATATATGGGTTCGAAATGAGTACATAACTTTTAACATACGTGTGACTAGCGGCCGCCGGCTAGTCAATTCGATCTGATCGGTATCTATTCCGGTAAAGATATCCGTTGTAATGCCTTTTATAGTATAAATGTGATATACGTTTGGAACAAAAAATGGTAATTCAAACTTCTTACGTAGTGTTAACTAGTATAAAGTAAAGTAAAGATTTTTGTAGCTTTTATATCCTCGGTTTCACAACAAAAGGCAACATGAGAGCAGTGAAATAATCTTCTTATACTTAGCCCTGACTCGCAAATGGATGGGATAACACCACAGCTCATTTGTACCGGGGTTTCTTCATTACGATTTTCATTGGCGCGGAGTGGATGGAAACATCTGTAGGTTACTCAGACCGTTTAAGGTCACGTTTACTGAGTTTTATTTTCATTATCTCTGTTTCTTAGGCAGGCGCTGTTGGTAAACGACTTCGTCCTCTTTTTGTTTGCGTTGTACAAAGATAATGTACCTAGGTACTAATGCTCAATAGTAACAAGGTTATTATGATATTTTAATATTGATTACGGTAGAAGTATTTGAAAGTTAGGGTATTCACGAATTTTCTTGAAATTTTTAATAAAATAATAGAGTTGTAAAGTAAGTAATCCGACCGTAAGACGAATTTAATGTTTTTTCGAATAAGATAAAAAAACACAACTATATTCACATACGTTTACACTAGCAAAATCACTAATCTTAAACAAGCACAATTATGGGATAATTGTGCTAGACTAAAGTAAATACAAACATAACCACTTGGTTTTGTCTGTATTTACTAATACGTGGGACTAATTCCTTAAGTTTTTTTGGGTACAATTGCATACAATTTGTGGTACCTGTTGAATCTGTTATATCTTTAACAAAGGATAAAACAATCTAAAGTTAAATGGCTATTCCCACTATCCCCTATTGGTCACAACGTGTGGACACGGCGACACGTGTTGCGAGTCAGAGGCGTCGGCGCGTGCAACTACCGGACAGATTTGATCCCGGCGTTAATCGGGTGCTTTGTTGTCACCCCCAGGCCGGCGCCTGATTGCATCGCCGAGCGGTGTTTTTGTTTGCTTTGGATTTATTGAAAAAACTAAACGAGTTGCTACTATGTAGTACTGAGCTGAACTAGGCAATTTCGATTATCGCTTACAAAAGAGATTTAACAAATTTCGACTAATTAAATTTGAAAGCGTTTTCTTCTATAAGCAACTAGATAAACAACATTTCAAATCCAGTTTTATTGTAAAATCACCTGTTTTTTTTCACATTTTCATATTATGATCAGAGTCCTAAAATTGTGATTATAATATTGTAGCAATAGTGTCTTCACAGTGCTATTTGGCCCATTGCATATTTATTTAATTATATGATTGCAGCGTAACTCGATGTCTGTTACAAATATGACAAAACCTGTGGGCATACGAAAGCGCATTACCACTTTATGTTCAACCGCAACATCAAAACTCACTCGTATTTCCATTTCACCACATAACTACCAAGCAATTTAATATAACATAACATCAGATCCATAATCCCCAAAGGGGTAGGCAGAGTCAAAGGGGCAGCAGGCCCCCTTAACCACATTCAGCCAAAAATAAAACTGGGCTTAAGTTTTATATACTTTTTTTAAATTTACTTTTTCACAATTGTCCATACAATTGTGAAAAAGTAGTGACAAGTGGCTAGCTCGTCGCCTACACAATCACATACCCAAACTCCATATACCATTAGTCGCCTTTTACGACATGCTAGACAAGAAACACAGTTGGCAAATTCTTGTTAAGTCCCAGACTAACACAGTCCCAAGCAAGAAGTCCAAAAGTTTCATAAAACTTATTATTCCATTTGGCACATGTGCTGCGCTTTACTTTCCATAATTCACACACATAATTCACACAGCTTTTCAGTCTCTACACGTGTTCGACTCAATACAAAACGTCGGGTTATTGGAAAAACAGATCTATTTACGTTTACAATAAACGTGTCTTGTGGAACTATGGGCACATGCGGAGTGAGATGTATGCACCTCCAGACGCAGTTGGCACATTATTTTTAAGTTCCGCACTAAAACGGGACCTTTTTTACAAAAAAAATAAAACTAGTAGTGCTGTGGTCGCTGTAAGCGACTCGGGATTTTTGACAGGCATTTGTGTGTAATTAACTATGCAATATCATTATGATTAGCATTATGACCTGTTCCTAGTCAGGGTCAACTATGACTATGATTCTCGATTTCACGAAGCTTTTTTTACACATGTTCAACTATACAAATATCGGGTTATTGAAGAAAACAGAAACACTCATGTTTACAATAACCTTTGTGTAGCGAAACTATGCGCATGACACGTGTTAAGGGAGGTCGGAGGCGCAAGCGACTACCGGACAGAATTGATCCAAGCGTTAATCGGATGCTTTGTTGTCGCTACCAGCGTCCGGCGCCTGATTGCATTGCCGTGCCTTTTTTCTAACAAAAACTAATAGTGCTTTCGCATAGTAAGCTACTCGGGATTTTTAACAAGCGTTTAATAGCTTCGATAGCGATAACCTGTTAATATCCTTCTAATGTTATGTTTTCTAGTAGCTCAGACTATGATTTTAAGCTAATCGTGTTCAATTATAACATTGAAGTGACAGTTGTATGACGTCACCATTAGAAAGGAACACGATAAATTGCATTTTTGGTTACCAATTCATATTACTTGAATGAACAGGTTTCTGACAATGGTTGGTATACTTGCGAGTTAGTCGTATAATTCTGGACTTAGATGGAGGAAACAATAAAGGTACGCGCCCTATTTTGAACAAAGCTTGCATAAGAATTCGAACAATGTTCTCTTACTTGTGTATTACAATAAATAAAATAGAATTTATTGTATTACAACATCCAGTTCCATAACAAGATACTAGAGCAGAAATTAATAATGGATATTTCATGTTTCTCTTGCTTGTACATCTTTTTCTAGACAAAAGGACGGAGCCAGCTTAGTTTCCAATTATCT
This sequence comes from Glyphodes perspectalis, assembly GCA_951394215.1. Classification (NCBI taxonomy): domain Eukaryota; kingdom Metazoa; phylum Arthropoda; class Insecta; order Lepidoptera; family Crambidae; genus Glyphodes; species Glyphodes perspectalis. The sequence goes on along the minus strand of OX596201.1, from coordinate 14,403,038 downwards.
CTCCCGGGTAAAACGTAGACCTTTATACTTAACCGATGTAACAGCGCTTTGCTATCGCGATCACTCGCATATCAACAGTATTCTACTGCACTGTATTCTGATTTTTTTAACGGCGATTAATCGTTTTCTTTGTCAAGAATGTGCTTTAGAACATTTACGTCGTTCATTTAGAGGTGGTCTGTTGTTTGTCTTTCTGATAATCTATTTATTTCCAAGTGAAAATACAATTCAGTTGAAAAAAAGTTGGAAAATTTACAGATCTGTCAGTCTTCCTTACATGTATCTAATATAGAAATAATCAAAATTCTGTTGCATACGTAACATTATTGATGTTATTAATATAATAATGAAAATAGTAGGCTATTAGGTATAATGTCACAACTGTTATATTAATCCTACAATAAACATGTATGTAGCTAGATAGCGTAGATATGCGTGTATTGTACAAAACCTTTAGAAACTTTGGTATGCAAACACAGAGTCACTGCAGCATGTATCGGCTCTTTGTAGTAGTGACAAGCGTTTTCCATTTTTTATGGAAATATATTTTAGGCTGCTCTTGTACTATACAAACATGTGTACGTACACCCTTTAACAAAACTTTATAGGATTTAAGGCGCTTACTTCAAAAAGCGCATTCCAGCTTTGTGTTTGTGTTTTCAAAAAGAATATGCATTGTAACACAAGTTGTATAAGCTGCAAAGAAATTCACACATCGATGAATCACACACATTTCATTGTATGCTTTTGCAGAAGAAAACCTTTGTTAAAAAATCTTGCTCCTATGTGGAATGTTTTACGGAAACATTATTAAAGTGAAAACTACGCTACGTCGCTGTCGTAACAACAAAGAATTACAAGTAAGTATCTATATATGTATACAACCTTATTGTACTGGGAACTGAATCGTTAATATGATCGATTGCAATATTTTTATACCATGTTATGCTTTGACCAAATAGTATTTACTATTTCCTAAAAGCTGTATGGCCTGTCCGCATTGCTTGTAACAAGCTCACAAAGTCCTGTTGGTCTTATTTCATTTAAACGCAAGCGCCGCGCGCTCTACGGTAACCACACTCGCGCTAGGTAACACAAAATACTCGTTGAACTAGTGAGTTTTTGAGATACTATTATTATGTCTGGTCAGTCACATACATTTTAGATTTCGTATAGACTTGACACAGACAGATGTTGCTACAGGCATTATTTAGACTGATTGAGAGATAAAACCGAATAAAAACATTATTATTTCACTTTTAAAAAATGTTTAAAATATGTTTTTTACCTCATTTCTTAGATAATTTATTAAATTTAAGTGAAAAACATGAATATAAAATATTTTCTACAAAAGCAAACCAAAATAATCTTTGTTTCAAAACCATGAATTTTACACAGATGGCGTATTATTACTAAGAAACAACTAACCTGTGCTTGTAGCGCTATCTTGTATTATTCCTGACAAACAGACTAAACTTTGCTGTAGTTACAATTACTCATCACTGTCGCTGTTCTTGCGCGAGTTATAGCAGTAACTTTTTAAGTATCGGCAGTGACCCTCTGTTGTACGTAGTATACTATTACTCTGTGCTATTTTTTTTTATATTTGACCGGTGTTTTTATTTATATTAAAAATAACCTGAAATATCACATATTTAGTTACACATTAAATTGTATATTTGCATGTCCGGTGACGTCACGTGCTCGATAAGCTGCTCACGTCCGTAATGAAGGCGCGCGTCGCTAATTAATGAACGTACACGGAATCAATTTAACGCACAAAGGGTGACAAGATAAACTACGTGTACATATAAATAGCGCGTTGTGGCTCCACCCTCGATAATTATGACGGAATGATAAAGTTAATTACATTGGACACCATTTGCTATCTGGTGATTTTATCGGAATTAGTGATGCTAGATTTCGTCTGCTACTACAGCAATTTAAGTAGGTAATAATAATTAGATTTAAAATGTATTTTAATAAAAAATATGATTGAAATCGCTTTTGCGATATTACAAATTTATTGTTAGTTTGTCCCTTTGTTTAAGGAAGTGGCGTGAAGTTTAGTTTGTTAGTTATTTTTGTGCCTTGGTGCTCTTACATTAATATTGACAAAAAAAATTTAAACATCCCTTATATTTTTATTATATTCATGATGAAGTTATGATGTAAAACAGGTAAAAAATAGGTACCAAAGAATCTGATTAAGTAATGTAAACAACGTTTTTACGTGAATTTTTATTTTAAAAATAATGACCATGAAACAACTTACGAAACTTTGGGCATTTTTTCGCAAGTGGAAATTAGCAATACAGCGACACTTTAAAATACAATTATCTTGGCGTCTAAACTATTTAGTGTACCTGTGCGACGCTGGAAGGGTAGCCAGTATGTAATAATTCATGGGGTAGCCTCCGAAGGCCATAAATATTTACTACCCACTGGCAGCAATTAAGCGGAGTTAAGTGCGTGAGGCCAAATTGTTGTCGCCTCAGAGTATTCCAAAGTTTCAGTCTCGTTAGCGTACATATATTAGATATTAGTTTTTTCCCGTGGCCCCGTTCGTGTGAGAATCCATTTGGTACATAGATACTCTACCGTGCAACTGGCGGAAGGTATCAATTTCCCCGAAATAAAAAGTAGTCATGTCCTTTTTGACTCAGACATGCTAAACTTTATTTTAATCGGTTTAGTAATTTAGAATTAGTGAAGACCGACAATACAGACTGGTCTACTTATGCATTCATAATTTGGGGTTTGACACAGTACAAAAGTACGTGAAAATGTTTTAAAACTTCACGCGCATATTTTACACATGTATACTTAAGTATACATAATAAGCATACATACTTAAGTAAAAACTACATACAATACACGTTACATTTTAAGTATTTACACTTAAAATGGGTGTAATAAAAAATATGCTACTAAAGGCATAATTATACAAGTAGGCAAATACCTGCTCTCCTTATTTTACCTACTTTTAGTAGACTTTTTCCTTTGGCTATGGAGTTTAAATAAATATATTCGTAAACTACCTCGTTTTACAAAATATATATTTAGATATAAGAGAAGAAGACCCGCGGAAGGCCCAGGCTCACCTACCAAGACCAGATTGGTCGTGTATTAACAGAAGCTGATGTTAGGAGTCATAAAAACCGTAGAGCTTGTATGAAAAGGATCATGAATGTTGAAGAGTCGAATGAGGTGTGTAAGGATCGTGCTATAGCGCGTTCGGTTCTCTCTGCCTACCCTGCTAGGGAAGTGACGTGAATTTTAGTTAGTTAGTTAGCAAATTAAACAAGTTAGACCCGCACGTAAAGTTGTTTGTAAAATGTAGCTAAACAGCCTTCGCAATGTTGCCTGGACCCTGACTCAATCTCAGTAAATAAATATGGCCTGTTACTGACATACATTACATATTTCTATTTGATACCGGATTCGCCGAAATGAGTTTGATGCGAATACGTTCCAGTAGGGATGGCGAACTGAAATAGAATTCCGGCTATAAATCGATTCATGCAATTTTGTTTTTTGGTATACAAAATAGAAAAACGTACAATTTAAGCCAATTCAAATAATTTAACTGTACATTTAGAACAGAATCTCGTCATTTGACGTTGCTAATGATGTTTATCTTAATAAAATCTTAAAATCATCTCATTAATATTTGCTACCAATGTAAGTACTACATATACATTAGTACTAGATAAAAAAACAGAAGGGCTACTAAAATGATTGCTTAGTAAGATTTCCTTAAATTACTAAAACAATTAGCATTTATTTTTGGAACTTCGGTATTTTTTTTTTATTTAATTTCCAAGGTTAACTGGAATCGATTAATAAATAAATATCCTATAACATTATATTCATTGATCTGAATCCGAGCAAAGTAGCGTAAGCACTTATGTTATGGATATCAGATTCAACAGTGGTATTACAATTACAAATATATACTTAAATATAAGATATTATATTAGATAAAAATTTAAAACAATTTTTGGATAGAATCGCCACCCCTGCGTTCCGGAACTATTCCGCTATGCATAAAAGGAATCTTTACAGTGTGCTGCCATCGAGAGAGATGTATTAAATATTTGTGATAAAAGTGCCAGGGAAGTTTGAGAGCATGAGAACCACATTACTTTATAGACACCACAGAACAGAAAAAACTAGTAGAAGGGGCATGTCACAAAATTAGTATGAGAACCGATGAAGCCAAACTCACACAAATACGCCACTAATTACACGCTACACTACAGATAAGTTAACTAATTATTCTAGGCAAAAACAGCTTATATTATTAGTTGGGACTAATCCTTTAGGACTAATTCCTACCAATGTAAGGCTGATAATCGCTCCAAAAAAAGGTATTTCTATGTATTTCTATGTAAGGCAACAGAAAACATACCTTTTATTGGAGCGATTATCACCCTTACGCTGCCGCCCTGCCGTCCTGCCTGGTAAGTTCATGTATTTTAAAATTTGCGCACCACTTTTACTATTCTTACGCGCAGCCTCACGGCTCGCGAATGTTCGCGCTGCGGCCCTGCCGTGGTGTTTAAAACAAAGGCGAACTACATATTAATTTAACTATCACAACTCTATTACTGCGTCCTGTTTCTTAACTGAATTGACCTGGTTTTTCCAACTTCAAATACTCGTTTGTGAAATTTTGGATTGGCAACCCTAATTTAAAGGCTCTGACGACAACATCACAATAATCAATATGTTTGACAATAGACTGAGCAGTGGCAATTCTGCGACTGATAGCGAGTATATGCAAGGTGTTTTGGTTTTAGCCCTATATAAATCTGTTTACAGAAATAATTACTGATTTTTACTGCCTGCGCAATGAGATACTAGTTATATTTGAAAATTCAATCAATTATATAATTCAATTTAATCAAAAAAAACTATCTAGCCACCGTATTAATTTACTTTGTCTAAAGTCTATATGCATAGTTATTCAGTGCGGTATATGTTATTCTAAGTGTAACTGGTATATTATTTAAGACGTCCAAAAAGATCATATCATTAATGGTGGTCTAATAAACAAATTATGCGCACGTATCACAAGTTACCAGCATTTTTATATGTAAAAGTAATTTTGAATGACAAACCCTTTTGAATTTCCCTTGAGATAATATATATAGCTAAACAAGAAAATTGAAATTTTTACAAGCTTGTTTAAAGCCAGAAGCAATTTACCTAATGCTTTATATCCAAAATACTCACGCTATATTATAATTTCATACATTCGCGAGCAGTTCTGGAATTATAATTTACTCTACGAATCCCGAATTGTTAGCAACAGCATAATTGAATTACGCAATGTCTTAAGTTCACTCAATTATTACTAATTTATTTAGGTAGTTAAGTAACATTTGTAAAGCACGACCCAAGTTGAAATTGAATAACAGTATGCGCATAATTCATCTAATTGCTCCATGTTATACGCGTTCCTTCTTCTGAATCATTGAACTAGTGATATGAATGCTTAATTAGATTTTGGGAATCCGGGGATACGTGGCACGATTGAATCAACACCCCTTGTGTGTGAAACGTCGTCCTAATATATATAATTGATGTTTATAATGTGTATAAATAAATTAACTAAAATTTCAGACTACCATAAAATTCCCTAGCACTAAACTATATACGAGGCATCGTACGATCGTCTGCCGAGTACTAGGTAACGTATAGACATACCTTTACAAACATTTAAAACTCGAGTATAAAATGACAAGGTGTTTATCTCACGAACATTTATCACTAGATCGATTCGAACTTATAGTAAGTTCGAATGTAAAAGTAAGCGATAAGAATCTATATAAGTCGTTGGTTCAGTGGAAACTACAAATAACTACGTCAATTTGCACGTGTCTTCAGTTAGGCTTCACATTGAAATTGTTTTAGATTTCCCGTAGCTCGCACGCAAATTTTCGTGTTCCCTAATGTCCAATTTAAATACAACGCACAGTATAATCCAATTTGCAGGTCTATACAATCTTACGCTACAAGATTATGGAAGCCAATTGGAAATAATAAACATTCTGCATTGTTTCTAATATTATAGTGTGCTGTTTAGTCAAATCACAAAAATATGTTTAGCCAGTGATAAAAGTAAGTCTCATCTTAAAAATTAAATGTTATGTTGAGTTTTGATTTAATGTATTCAAGATTTATTCCTTAAAATAATTTGATATCGGTCAAAACTGTCAATTAGCCTGAACAAACATTTGGTTTCTTAATATCGTAATACACATACATTTTACATGACACTTTATCCTATGTTCGTAACTTTATATTTTAAAACAATGCTAAAATGTTTTTTTAAGGGAGGTGATGACACTTACACCAACTTTGCGCAAAAAATATTCCAAAGTCTGAAAATACTCTGGAAACATGCAAAGGCTGTCAGTTTTACAAGGAACACCTATATCGCTTTGCAAGCTTAATTAATACTAGGAACCTGCGTTCTAAATTTAGGGAGTATCCTTTCAGTTCGGGCCAGCTATGAGCGAAACCTCTCCAAAACGTGTGAATCTGTATAACTTAACAGCAGGAGTTTCAGCTTGCGCCCAATAGCACATTTAGTTCCTGGCAAGCGTTCACCGGATTTATTTTACTACTTTGTCTACCTGTTGCTCCTACATTCTCCACGCACACTGAACATGCTAAAATAAACCCAAAGCCCCCAAAATTACAGCCCAAATTCGAACTTACAAGTTGTTGCGGATGAAAAAATCTAACTTAGATGAAACATTTAGGGTAAACTCAATTTTGAGATGCGTCAAACGATATTACCGAATAGAAGGAAGGTAAATCTCTGCCTTTTAAAAAACTCCTCATATTCATGACGTGGATTATGATGGAAATGCCCCGAAATAATCTTGTTTGTTTTCACTTTTAGGGGTCCGTGGTTATCCTTAATAAACTGTTGTGCCGTCAGATATGGCTCTCGTACACGTACACTTCCATTTTATATATATCAACATATAGAAGAGACAGAAGAGATTTGAAACATACTTTAGTTTAATTATTTATAGTATAGTATTTCTGTATCATATTAGAATATTTTAAATTGTATATATTATATATACATATATTCATATATATTATATATACTTCTTCTACATTCGAAAGAAGAAGCGAAATTTGTGTGCCAGTGCCTCTGCCTACCTTCATAGGAAAAGTTGTGACACCGCCAGATTGAATCCTTACGTATTAAATAGAATATAAATAATGAACATAAAATATTTTACAGTCGAGTGTTGGTCGAGTAAACAGAGAATCTAAGAGATTTTTCAAAAATGTAATTTGTTAGGGGGTTGAACTGTTGAATTGGTTGATCTAAAATGAAACACTGCTTGAGGAGTAACTCATGTTATTGGGCTCGCCACGGAGCATTTTTAGAGCTCCATGGGCGTATTCTAGTTATCGTTCTGTCGTTCTATGTTTGAAAATGAATTTTTTATTCTATTTTTTTATTCCTTTGTACACTAACAAGTTCCTATTTCCAAACAGTTATTACTACTAAAGAGGTTGGTTGCCTAACATCGTAAAACTTGAGACTCGTCGAATAATTTTATGTTCGAAATTCCAATGAAACTTAGACCCACTTTGTTTTCTCAAGTAACTTCCGAATTATAAATAAATATAAATATCCGACTACATCACATACATTGATCTGATTCCTAGGTAATTAGCTTAAGCACTTTTGTTACGGATATCAGAATCAACAGTGGTATTACAAATATATACTTAAATATTGGGTATTAACACCCAAACACAGAACAAACAGAAGTATTCATCACACGAATGTTTATCCTGGGTGGGGATCTAACCCACAACTCTTGGCGCATGGGACAGGGTCACTACCGAATGCGCCATCGAGCCAGACAACATTAGGATTATCTTTATTGGTTTAATAAGCTTTTCTGGTTTATTTAAAGTTTCATCAATGAAGTAAGGATCGTGCCATATGACGTTCGGTTCCCTCTGCCTACCCCGCTAGGGAAGTGGCGAGAAGTTTAGTTAGTTATCAATTAAGTAACCTCATCTAAAACTATGTAGCTACACGAAAAAGATTTAACATCAGGAAATCTTTTGAGTAATCATCCTAGTTTTTTGAAAAGCAAAGTATTTCAAGACGATTTGAAAGGTTTTTTAATTAACTGCAAGTTTTTCTCAGAGCATTTGCAGTTGACTCCTTGAATGGGTAAAGCGAGCTTCTTTACCAACAAAGTAAGTCGTTTAAGAGGAAAAATCTACTTAAAATGTTGTGAATATGAAATAAGTTTGAACAGATTCTTAAAACTTTTTAGCTAACATTCAATGCATATAAGAGGTTAACCGTGCAGACAGCTTCTACTTGATGACAAAATAAAATAAATGTTGAATTTCAGTTGCATAAAACAAATTTGCCAAAAAAATTAGGTGGGTTAAATAAAACGTGGGAAGTAGTGACAAGTAGCTAGCTCGTTGTTATATAATCACAAAGTAACACTTAACAATAAGTCGCCTCTTTGACATGCTAGACCAGATACATTTAAGTCCCAGACCAACATGAGACATGTTATTATAGCAAACGATAAATTAGGACACGTCCCCACAGGACGGGAAGCGTTATAATTTCGACCGCCATTGATTCGTATCTCTAAAACAAATGTGAATGTACGACGTGTCAGAACCACTCCGCCTTTATGGGGGTTTTGACAACCGGAGCAATAAGGCCCGCTCGTAAACGGTTCCGTTCCGGCGCGTCGCCATGACGATGGCGATACAAACCCCACGAAGAGCATCTAAGTAGGCCGTCGCAGTTGTGTCACCGGGTTCCTAATGTTTTTGAGTACGTTTTTAACGGACTACGAAAATAAAAAAGAAGAGTTATTGTTAGGAAACTACTTAAGGATTGCAATCTGGATCCAGCAAGTTCAGCCAAGCACAAGTTTAGCTGTGTTGGTACCAGCGACGTGTTCTGGTTCAATGCCGCTGATTTCAATCCCTACTAGAGAGTGGAATGCTAGATCCAGCAAAAAATGCCGCTGGATTGCTATCCGTACAACCAACCTCCTTATTGGGAATAACTCTTCGGCAATAAAAACTCATTAGTGTAGGAATAATTACTCGACAACATTTTAAATTCAAATTAAACCATATAACGATAGAACAATAGAATACAAACCGCCCACAGAGCTATATAAGCTCCGTGGCGAGCCCAATAGATTCAGTTACTCCTCAAGCAGTCTTTAATTAACACCAAACAATACAACAGGCCAACCACCGACACTTATGTTTTCAGCAGACTCTGTGTTTTGCAAAAGAACGGGTTAGTATGTCATGTTTTAGCAGACTATGTTCTATGTTTTAGATAGTACAAATGACCCTGAGATGGTAAACAGTGACAGTTTAATGATAAAATAACAGGAGAGGGGCTGAGAAAAGTTCATCATTTAAATAACTAAAGATGTTAAGCCATAATCAAAGTTGACGTCTCAGGTTTGAGGATTACAAAGGTGTTCTCAATATAATACTCAGACTCGCTAAATCTAAAATCAAGGCCTAAGTAGAATCATAGAAAACAGCAAAATGCTAGGACGATGATGAGAAGATGATATGAAACATTTATATATTCGTATTTTCACGTTAACCTATGTTTATTCCTTCGGAGATGTTGTTGGCAATGCCTAAATTGTCATCGTTAAGTATTCGTATGAGTGAAAAACAACCCACATTTCACGCTGCTTTTAAACTAAACATCCTGTGTGTATGTACAAAAGTGCTCAGTATACGCATAGTATTAACACTGTTAGACGTTTCAATGCTTTTCCGATCTGAGTTATCGGATCGGAAAAATCTGATCAGAGTGAGGTCAGCCGCAGGACCAACGGCTTAACGTGCTTACGGGGGTGATTAAACTGCCAACTTCCTGACTCCGGCTGTTACTGAGTAATTTCAATATTGAAACAATCCACAATTTTTTGGCCCCACCCGGGAGCTCTTGGTCCTTAGGCGGCGCATGCTACCTAGACCAACCAGGCAGACAAAATCGTGGCATGGTTGTGAAACGTATCAGTGATTGATATAGATACGGCTATGTATTCACAGCCTACGGAGGCAACGCTCGGATTTACGAATACGTTCGGTAGGCTTTCAGCGCGCCTTTTCGCGTTAATGAATTGGGGTCCTTTTAAAAAAATCCGGGACCGATTCGAAATTGTTAAATTGTAAAAGAATATAAAGGAAAAGATTTTTAATTCCGCTGTACTGCTGTGAATATATACGCGTACTTCGAGATTGATCGATTCTTGAAAAGCTTTGGGATGTCATACGTTGGTACTTATAATTTTCTTTGCGTGATTAATGTAATGTTACGGCGTATATAAATTTCTAAGTGCATTAAAAATCAAGAAAGAGTAAAAAATATTATATAGTACGCTATCGAGTTGGTCTCAAAATCATAGTCTTCTTTTACATAGATAATAGTGGGGATCGAATTTTTGTCAGTATTATTTTTTGAATATATAGTCAATATTTTTAATTTTAAATAAAATTTGTCCTTACCTATACGAAAAAATTATGTATACGTTTTTTTTATTAATTGTTGTAAAAATAAACTTATAGATCATACGCGGGCATGGCTATCCTCCTAAGAACAAATAAAGAGTTTGTGAATGTAAGTAAAAATTACCGCATATTGATTTATATTGATATATAGGTTAGAAGAAAAATGGGACAGGATTTTCTGAAGAACTACAGGATAAAAGGATGTCAAACTCCTAAAAATAACATTCAATCTGCTTACCATAATACCTCTTAGCGAACTGTAGAAGGGATGGAAAGTTATGGTAATGCCGAGGTCTTGCGTATAAAACAGCTCGTAACCTATGCGTTGTTTAAAAAGTGCGTAACATATTGACGCCTTTTTATTGAGATTCATGAACAATAAAGTAGAATGGGAATAATATTGTATTGGTGCTAAAACTCAACGTAATTTATAATAAACGTATTGCTGTTTAAAATATTACGTTCCGAAGGGGCATAATTTAAGCAGCAAGCTTCTTGTATTACTTGGCGAATTCTTCTATTAGCGAAAAATAAAATTGAAATCGGTTAGATGTAGTATTATGAAAAACTAGCGGTGGTGGCTAGTACGTCTGTCACAATCATAATTCGCCTTAAATGTTATGAAAAACAATGAAAAGTCCCAAATCAACATGTGATGTAATTTTTGACTTCTGTCATAACAATTAATTTCACTTATGGTGAGCGATTATTGTATAATTTTTATTGTTTTATCGGCTTCTCTTATTTATTAATATTTAATAATGAACACTATCTTGTCAAAGTAACAAATACCTATAAGTCTTAAGGAATCTAAAAACATGTGTTTTGAATTTTGAATAAAAAAATATTTTTGTATAATTTTACATAAATGCTAAAAGGAACAAAAGCTTAAATAATATACATACATACATACATAAAATCACGCCCATAATCCCGAAGGAGTAGGTGGAGTCAGAGTCAGGCAGAGATATATACGAGTTTACAAAAGCTTATATGATTGGAAACTATTTTTAAAAGAGAAGATACCTATATAATTTATGTCATATAAAAATAAATTAAACATGCAATAGCCAACTGTGTTCTTGAGTTAAAGATTTCAACACTCCACCTTTGTGAAAGCAACCCTATATTAGGTATATTTAGAGGTCATATCTTCAATATAAACCCTACAAAACATCATTTTCCACTCTACTCGTCATAACAACTTTATTGTTAATAAAATAGAAGAGGGGGTTGTTTGTTTTTCCTTATAGCTTTTTTTTTGTCTTAAACTCATAACATACATAAAATACATATGATATGTTATTATATATAATATTTAAATAGTTACGATATATAGTTTAATATGATACATACGACTTCTTATTTATACCCTTTCATGGTAACATTTTTTGGTGTTGTATAATGCCTATGGATTTTTACAGGATATGGTAACTAAGAAATAAGAGAACGATGTGGAGTGAAAGAAGATGTAGTGACTAAGATTGAAAAAATGCTTGGATGGTTTGGGCATGTTGAGAGAATGTATGAATGAAGATTGACGAAAGAGATATGCTATATATAAGGCAAGTGTAAATGGAGCCGTCGGGAGAAGAAGACCTAGACGGAATTTCCATGACCAGATTGGTAAAGTGTTAACAAAAGGTCAGGTAAACAGCGCCCGCGCCGAGCGTGTATGAAAAGACTTATGTATCTAAAAAAAAGCGAAAGGTGTATGTCAGGATCGTAGCAAATGGAAGTACGTGATCTCTGCCTACCCCCATGGGAAAAAGGTGACATTATGTATGTATGTATGTATGGTAACTGTTCATCATGCGGTTGGCCATTTGTTTGTTTGTCACCTTTAGAAGACATTATAAAAAGGCTATAGGTGCAATATTTCAGTTCATATACAGCACTGTTTAAGACTATTTGTCTTTATTAAAAGCTTAACAGTCGATTGCAATAATTTAGTTTTTATTGGATACACTTTATGAAACAATCATCAAGCTTTTATTAAAAATATGTGGCCAGTTTCAATCAGTCTAATCAGCCGCTCTTTGTATTACTCAGTAGCCCGTCTGAGAAACCAATTCATCAAATTAATTTTGATCTCTTTATTCCGTGTCCTCTTTCCTTATTATTTGAATTACTTACATAAATCGGTGAGGCAAATCAATTCTATGCAAATTCTGTTTTAGGTGATTCCGAATTTGCAAACCTAAATTGAAATTATAAATTTTGCTGTTCGCCTGGACGATCTCCGCTATAACATGTAATGGGGTAATTTGTTTGGTTGTCAATTTGTAACATCCCTCTCTTTTTCAATTTCGGGTTGTTCCGTCGTGGGTTGTGCCATCTCGATGCTCCTAACAAGTTTGTGTTATAGATATAAATAAATGTCTCATGTTGGTCGGGGACTTAAAAATTATATGCCAACTCTGTTTCTTGCCTAGCATTTTGTAAAAGGCGACAAACGGTATATGGGGTTTTGGTTATGTGATTGTGTAGGCGACAATCTAGCTACTTGTCACTACTGTTTTCACAATTTTTCATCTAACCGAACCCAGTTTTATTTTGGGCTGAATGTGGTTAAAGGGTACTGCTGCCCTTTTGCCTCTGCCTACCCCTTCGGGGATTATGGACGTGTTGTTATGTGTTATGTTATGTTATATAAAATAAATCATGAATTGTAAATGGGTCAGTAAGTAGGTACATGTCTACATAAGAAAATTGACGATAAAGATATTAAGATTGGATTAGCTTGATAAAAGATTCTTTACATGACTTAGACATGAATAATACACAAGGTTAATAAAAAAAATTGAGCCTTTTTTATTTGATTACTTTCTTTATGAATAAACTACATATTAATATTACTGCTTCTGTAATTTTACGTGTGCTACACAGAATATCATAATGTCTAGAGAAATATTGTACATAGGTATATCGTTTACATATATATTTACAACAGTTCAGTTCTGTTAAATTTCACGAGCACAAACGCAAAAGTTAACATTTGAAACGAGTTTAACGTATCCGCGCAACTGCAGCGCTTTTCATCGCCGCTCGAAGTTGCGCGACAAACGACGGAAAACTACGCTTTGAGCTACAAAACTCGTTTAATTTTTTCAGGAATCCGGGGGCTGCTAATCAGTCGTGTAATCCGAAGTTCCAACATGGCGCCGTGAGTTATGAAAGGTTCACACGCGACGACACAAGACGGATGGTGCCGTAAAGCTCGGAAGGAGTCAGTCGGATGAAAGGAACTGGATCAGGGAATATGCAATTAATTATAATGTGGCACCTGTATCACGTTATTTATTACGGCCCAGAGTTTGTTTTCGATGTTTAAGTTTTAACTAGCTTCTTTACAATCATTCATTTTTCATTTCAATTCAGACTAGCTTGATGGCGCATTCGGTAGTGACCCTGCCCCATGCGCCAAAAGTTGTGGGTTTGATCCCCACTCAGGACAAACATTCGTGTGACGAATATTTGTGTTTGTTCTGTGTCTGGGTGTTAATATACAATATTTAAGTATATATTTGTAATACCACTGTTGTTTCTGATATCCGAACACAAGTGCTTAAGCTACTTAGTCAGATCAATGTATGTGATGTTGTAAAAAATAAATTGTATCATATTATTAACTCAATATAATTCCCGTGCCACATTTAATAACACTTACGCAATCACTTGTACACCTAGACCAGATTTACAATGCCAACACCTTAAATGATTACTCTGTCAGCCTATATTTACAACCATCCTCGGCAAATTCGCAAATGATCTATGGCACCGTCTGCCAGATCTCTGCTAATCGACTTAGTCCCGGATTAAAAACGACGGCAGCCTTTGTTAAGCGTAATTTGATTAAGGAGATCTGTTATAATCCCTCCTAGCTCTCTTGCTTGTTATTACAGTTTTTTAAGGACTAAGTATAGATTTCATTAGCTAGATACGTCTACTTTAAATCAAAACTGTATACAATTCACTAGTCTAGTCCAAATTAATTTCCATGATATATGATATGATTGTAATGCTTTTGCATCTGAATTTGAAATGTACTATTTGATATTAAGAAATATCGATATATATTACGATCAAAACAAAACATGTAACAAAACATTATAAGCAAACTTACTCATATATTTTGTCGAATTCTTAATAAAACGGAAAATAATCAAATGTACATCGCAATAAACGCATTTCTCTTTAACATATGGTCAGCACAATTACTCAACTAAACATCTATTAAATCTAAACACACGTAACAATTACTCTCGACCCACGTTATTAGGCTAAATCGCATTACGCGGGCCACCCAAACATTATTCAGAATAAGTCACGTAGAAACTTAACGCGGTCTGTCCGGACATCGTTAGGGTGGCCTTTATATCGTGTGTAGTGCCATTAGTGCGATGTGACCAGCAATCCATCACCACGTGAGTATCGAGTCGTACACCGCTGCTTGGTCGCCGAAATTCAGTTTCTATGACAGCTGACTGTAAATTGAAACTCACCAAGAACCGATCCCTAATTTAATTCTCATTCTATCTTTAAATATAATGAGCATAAGTTCCCTAATCGAAATATATTGTCATATGTCAACTTTTTTTTTATTGTAAAAATTTTTTCCTTCTTCTGTGGTTACTGTCAAGTGTTATTTTGGAATTATTTCTTACTAAATTTTCTCATGATAACTTTATAAAAAAATATTTATTTTACTGTTGTTTGATGATTTTTTTTTACGAATGATACATCTATCTATCTACCCAGTATTAAAACTCACCATAAAAAGAAACTTATTCATGATCACTTAATGCACCAGCAACGTACATCAACAACAACAATAAATGTCGCACATATGTTTCTACTCAAACAATATCTAGAACAATACCATTAGCATTACATACGATTTGTATAACGCGCTTATGCCTATATTTTAACAGTCATTCTCTGAAATAAGTCATGCCGAATCGCGTGGGCGGTGTGTGGAACAGCTGGCAGCTTTTTATTTTTTACAGCATGTTCAGCATAGTAAGAAATCTATCAATTGAGTACAGTCGTAGATAATATTTATTGTTTTTTCGTTACTTATGATATTTTAGAACCTTAAACCTCGATCTAATCTAACGTTTTCACGCCTAAAGCACATAAAATATTGTGGGAAATAATTTTCCAAACACGACTTAGGCGATCTCGCCTCGGAAAAAGTTAATATAAAAACTATAAATTTTAATCATAAAAACTATAAAATTAAGAACATGAAAAACAGGCTAGATGAATCAAGCATAATCATAATAAAATCTTTTTGCGAATGAAATATACTGTGGATTATTTTTTTTGGGTAAGTATACGTATAACGCAATACTTTAAACCTGACTATTTAATGTCCAACTGAATATCTCGTTCAATATTTCAGTAACGAACATTAACAAGTGAACTCAAATTTAATTTGCCCAACAGTAATAACAACGCGCATTGAAACACGAACAATAACGTTACCAATGCGGACTATTCAACATGCAATTAATAACAAACAAACAAGCCGATATGATTACGCAAACATCGACCAGGCATTAACTAGGCATCAGCCTGTTGCCGCGGTAATTATAATAATGAGATTGTGAAGTGCACGCGGTTGTGTGCACTTTGCAGTGCATTTAGTATTCATACTAACGAACCACACGAGTGTAAATTTGGAAATCGTGTTTATATAAAATCACGCGATCTGAAGTCCTGATAACGACGTATTTACCTACCATTGAACTGAAAAAAATCTTAAGAAGCTTTGTAAGACTGGAAACATTCAACGCGTGTTTTCTTCTGGATTGTTTAGAGAAAGAGGGTGGAAGATCTAATTAAACAAAAGTCAATTAAAACTGGCATGTTAATGATTTGACGCTAAAATAGTCTTTCCAATATTTTATTCATATAGATATCTCACGTTTCGAATCGTTATTATAATTATTATCAAAAGCTATCAAGGAAAATATTGAAATCAAATTAAACAAATGAACTTTGATCTTAATAAACACTAACATAAATCGTAACAACATCTTAGGCAACTATATAACAATCGAATGATGAATATGTTATTGTATTAATAAGTTAAAAAGAGGAAGATTTATCATGGATTTCAGAAATACATCAATAAGTAAACATCGCACATTTTATCCCGTAATGATATGAATGAGTTTGCAAAATGCACGCAACCGCATGCTCTTCGCGCAGCGTCCTGTATTAATATTCCGGAACCACATTGCACATATGCATGACTGTATTTTATGCCATCAACTCTCACGGCGAGCTCAGCGAAATTATTGGGAAGAAAAATTTCGCTTCTTATGAAATAGGTCATGCATTCGAGCTTTCCTCGAAGGCTTACTACTGATTTTTTTAAACCGAATTTATAAGACGTACTTATCTATTATTTTTCAATCACTACTCGTATTTGTTAACATGGTTTTATTCATGCTATTATTATTCAATAACGAAGGCTTACCTACGAGTATACTGTTTTGTTACACTGTATTTTTGGCTAAATTTGGTTTAAGAAGCTTAACGCTCTTTGGACTCCGCCTACTTCTTCGCGGATTACGAGCGTGGTAATATAAGAGTTTTTCTTTGTATGTACCTATGTCTCTATGTATATGTTTATTTATATCTTTAATGATCGAAACATATACCACTAACACAGTATAACTAACCATTCTATAATGTTTTTTTTTTGTGATGTAATTGCAATTTCTCTTTTCTCCAAGGATAGTATTTACTCTCTTTGATAAATACTGTACTGAAATAAATTTCCTCATGACCTAAAATCACAGTAATGTTCGATTTAAAAACTTCCGAACGCCCTAAATTGATTCTGTAACTGAAAGACAACGCCTGATTGCCTAAATTTTTCGTAACACTTCCCATCCCGTTTTAGGGTCTCCTTCGGGCCAACTGGCATCAATCACTTTCATTCGAATTGAATTGGAATTGCCTTAGGTATTGCTAATCGATATTTTTAATATCATTCCTTGGGCCTTTTTCTGTATCTCCTCTTTCTCGGACCTTCTTCTGAGAAAGATGATAAAAATGTTGAGTTATTGAGTATTTCCTACGCAAAAACATTCACTCCAGCTACAATTTACCAGCGCGCAATTCAGATGAATTAACGTTGTATCAAAGGTTGGCTCAGATAGCAGTGTACGTTCACGCAGCAGATCCGCAAATTGCTGAGTAGCTCATAATCGTAAAGTCCTCCAGAGACGTCACAAAACCAATCCGGCCTTTTACGAGGCGACCACACCGTCTTTATTATACGACAATGATTAAACGTGACGGTGAACATCTTATAATACGGCGTTTGGGCGTACCTACTGATCATTTTGTAAGATGTGGTTGTAAAAGCCGCTTATGGGTGGTTAATTGAGTCTTAAAAGCTAAAACAAATAAATGTGTAAGTATTAAAAATGTACATTTTTTAAAACATTAGAATAAAGATCTGTCATATAGAAACCGGTGTCAACAATCGAGTAAATCCAGTAAAAAAGATGACGATTGGATTAAAATCGAAGTAAATCAACGGATCCATGTAACTCCCGATCATTTATAAGAAATTCATGTTAATTATACGTACCTATATGCCTAGGTATGTTGAGACAGGACTAGAGCAATGCCAGCTTAAAGAGGTGCTGTTTAAAATCCAAGCTAAATCTCTAGATTGGTATATACACGTACTTGACCTACTTATAATGTAAGTATGAAAAAGTGCATCGATGTATTTACTAAAATCAAACACAACCATTACCGGGATAAATGGAACTTAGTGATTTATATGACCAGTTTTATAGCGGAAGAAATAATGATTCGTGTATAAGCTTTCTTGTGTCGCTATAAAAATTTCCCTGCTGGTTTTATCTCTTCCGCGAAGTAAACAGCCCATAAAACGGTAATGGTGTTAGATTAAATCACACTTAGCTGCATCTACGGTACAGTTACGTCACCTTTAAGGCTTATCCTTCGTGTAATCCTAGTTAGTGTTTGTAACTAAAGGTTAATAAAAGGGTACAAAATGTGGTAACTATTTGATTGCATGACCAATTATTTTCTACTTATTTTAGATCGGGCTAACATTAAGATTGTTACTAAGTTTTGATAAAAACATGATTTAAATTTGATTGACAGAATTTGATCTAAACGTAACAATAGCCGAGTAGATATTCAGTTTGGATTTTAACGTTTAAAAAATTTAAATAGGCGTACTCTTTGCAGCGTTCATGAACTCATTTATAATAAACTAAATAAATAATTAGATACTTAACTATTTACATACAAACATAACATCACGCCCATAATCCCCGAAAGGGTAGGCAGAGTCAAAGGGATCACATTGAGCCAAAAATAAAACTGGGCTGGGTTTGATTATTTAGTTTAACGTTTTGAGCATTTTTTTTTCTTTTTGCACACAGCCTTGTTATCACACCACAATACCTCAACCGCCACATTAATAAAAGCCTAACCACTAGTTTTAATCTCACATCAAACTAGCTAGCAGGTTAATTGAGCCATTAGTGAGTAATTGGAGAGTACTGATGGGAATGCAATTCGAC
Source organism: Glyphodes perspectalis (assembly GCA_951394215.1). Classification (NCBI taxonomy): domain Eukaryota; kingdom Metazoa; phylum Arthropoda; class Insecta; order Lepidoptera; family Crambidae; genus Glyphodes; species Glyphodes perspectalis. Next base: position 14,383,875 of record OX596201.1, on the reverse strand, counting down.
AAAGTAGGCTGACAAGGTGCTAAGTGACGTTGAGCAATGAGGCTTACAATATATATACATGCGAGTTTAACGGGTAAAGGTGTGTGTGTTTAATATTTAGGTGCAAGTGTAGAACAGTGGTTCGCAACCTTTAAGCTGAAGATATATATTTTTTAATTAATTTTATTTTTAGCCACATGTTTAAGAGTAAAGTTAACTTTTTATAATATAGAACGAATAGAAATATAAAAATAGAATATTGTAATTATAACCAAAGTTATCTATATATAAAATATTCTATAAAAAAAAGCTGGTTGTAGTTGCGTTTTGAGTTTTTCAATTGTAAATCGATACCGAGTTTATGATAGATCTTTTGCAAATCATCTACCAATCCTGAACTTACCTAATGGGTTCCCACAAACATCTTCGCGAGTCGCCCGGAGGTATATTTGCGCACCTTGATTGTCTTTCGATAAGTCCATTAAACCTCTCTCTGTTAGTAAATAAAAACAGATCGATACCCTTGCCTCCCTAAATGTTCGTTTACATTGCTTATTTGTTAAAATAAACGAAATACCTTTGGTTTGCTCTCGAACAGATAAACAATCCTCTTGCAAAACGTCATAATTTAGTTTTTTTTTATACCTTAGTAGGCACCTTTAGCTATCTATATTAAGTCTCTAAAATAGTTTCTAATACCTTTAGATTGATATTTATCAAAACGGCTGTAAAATAAAAGGCTGTAATAAAAAAGATATAATTCCAAACATATTATTTTTCACTGAACATAGTAGTCCTTGAAATCCACAACAAAAATAAACAAGCAAAGCATTTATTGAAATGAGCGGCTTACATTCATTAAACGGCCCGGTCCATATAAACCCGCCTTACGAAGGGGCGCGGGTATCAACAGGTCCCGTTGTCATGACAACCACCGCCTCTTACTGAGACTTATGGAGAATTTCCACTAAATTATCTCGTCTCTTGGTTTTTTTTTTATATAAATAGAACGATTGGATTCCGTGCGATTGCCTCCGAGCATACGGCCTGAAAGGCTTTAGGGATCAAATTTGTTTACCGTGGCTCGACGGGTAACGATGGCTTTTTTGTAGATCAGTGGAAACAACGGAAAGTTTGCCAGCGACGGAAAATTGAACGGAAAATCCGCGGATTATTGGCGTGGTGTTTAAAAATTTGTCTAGCTCAGTGCGGAAAATGCTAGTTGCAACTTTTTTGGTTTAATCGTAACTAAGGCATATGAATAAAAAATAATATTGTGAAATTAATGTCCACACTTTTTTTTGCAGTTCATTTTAACAAATCATCATAGGTAGATATGACTATGCTCATCAGTCGGTCATTTGTAGATATATACTTTGAATTTAGCAGAAGTAATATAAAGTGTAATTATATTACTATTGTATTTTCTTATTTCTTAGGTCAAATTAAGGTAGTTTGTGTAATAGATTGTTTATAAATGCGCCCTCAATTCCAAATACCTAACCTAGCCTGTACAATATAGGTTATCTCAAAAACTTTCTGTTCAAAAGTAACTTTAACATCGTTCATAGTGTCTGTATGTACAACTTTTCTCTCAAGCCCATTAAGATTTCATATCAAAATCAACAGTTCCATATAAGTTATGTCTGGGTGTGGAAACTTCTTTGCAAGTTTATCTAAGCTTTAAACTAAACGCCCACGCTCAGAAACTAAGATGTTTTAAATGTTTTAGGGCACTGTTTTTTACTGAACACATAATGTTTGTTAAAGATATAGGATTGATAGATGATGTTTGACAGATACATAGAACGGAATGATGTAAAGTGTGTAAGAAGGAACGTAGTAGAGTGAAAGAGACGGAAGATATTTGATAAAAGAAGGAGAGACGTGTGGCGGACGACGGATGGTCAAAGATGTGTGGAAGAAAATATGTTATTGTATAAAAGCTACCTAAAAGAATAAATAACTACGTGTTACCAAAGGAATCGTGTTTCATTTACCAAGAATCCACCGCGGATATATTTTATTTTTAACACCACATAGATGATAAGCAAATAACCTCCTTACTACTAAGTTTAAAGTTAATACTAATAATAACTCTTTGGCAATAGAAACTCATTAGTATATAAAGGAATATAATATAGACTAAATTCAAAATCCAAATTAAGCCATATAACGATATAATACGCCTTAAAAGCTTCGTGGCGAGCCCAATAAAGTCAGTTACTCCTCAAGCAGTATTTCATTTACACTAGCCAGTACAACAGGTCAACGTTCGAAAATAAATTTCAAAAGAAAATGAAAACTTATAAAGCTCGCCTGTAGTTTTGAAGGTATTTTTATCGGTGCATCAATGTTTTTATTATTTATTTCATAATATAATTATAGTCCAATAACAACGCTGAAACGTTTCGCATCCAATATTCATGTATCTGTTAACTGCTCTCTCGATTCATTATTGGTTTTGCTTTTCATCAATGCTTTTGTCCACATGAATGCCGCCGGAGAGCGTAGTTTCAAAAGTTGGTTATAACATTTAGACCTTTCACGCCTTCCAAATGTAGGCGAAATCAAATTTCACGTAAATATAAAAAAAAATGCAGTGAAAATATTTGTGTTTTACAAACGAAAACGTACATTCTTGTTCATGTTCGTGACGGGCGTTTTAAACAGGATTCACTATTTGGTTGGCTTGACAATATTTTCGGTCCATCTGTTTCGTTTTTCGCAGCTTTCCAACACCCTATATCATTATCGGATTTTAGCCTCGTATAGCTCCGATATGAACTATTCTAGACGGGTTTTATTTGATCATAAACTTGATATTCACGACTTCTTTTATTATTTTATGAAATCATTCGTTCTATTTCTTTTGCCTTTATGGCATTTATTATTTTTTGTCCACTTTCCCAAGATACCTTATAAGGTTTTTTCTTATGAACTGTTATATTAAGAGGAAGAAGTTTGGCTAATTAAAGACTTGTACCTATTATACGTAGTTGCTGAGACTTTTCATGTAAAAAGTTACTCCTGTTATCTTATTAATATACATCTTAGGCGAATATCTAAAAACAACATTGTTTCTCGAAACATCTACTCCCAGCCATGAACATCCAGTTAGTGCATAGTACTCGAAGCATAAAGGATATAAACAAAGGCAGTTCTTGTTCAGTATTCTGGCTATTACTGCAATTTAAGATGTGCTTGTGGAAGCACGCGGCACTTTACGGATATATAAGTACTTCTTTATAAGCCTTTCTTTTTGTATATAAATGACAAGAATGAATACATAAAAGTTGTGTTAAGAATATGTTTAGTTACGTTTTATCAATGTTTTACGTATTATCAAAGAAGTGTTAAATTCACGGCCGAAACGTCAAGCTGTGAGTACTCATGTACTACATAATGCATATCGCGTTTAGTCCCGTCAGTATTATTTCCAGTGTTAAATTCAGTTAGAAATGCAAATATTTTATATTATTTCGTAGCTTTCGTACTACTTAATGAAAACTTAACATTATGTGTCCTTGTTTTCATTATTTATTTATTTAAAAAAATTTAAAGCAATTAAAATATTTTTTTATTTATTTTGGTATTCAAAGAAAAAGAAACCAACGCATAATTTCCCGGGAAAGTACGGATTATTTGTCCTTTGAATCTTGTATCCCAAATTTCTTTGATGACAATCCATCAGATGTCTTAAGACTAATCTCCATAATTGCGGAAAAAAAAATGGTAACCTTCTTTACATATTTTACTTCTCACATTTGTATAGGAACTCCTATAGTACGTACGAGTGAAATGTATCGTAAAATCGTTAGCGCTATATGCAAAAGTTCTAATTTTATATCACCTAATTAAGTGTAAACTATGTAATATTAGCTTTCTGCTAACTTAGCTCATAAAGAAAATGTGCTTTAAGTTTTTATTAAATTCCGATAGCACCTGGATAGAGGGGCGGGCGCAAATGCCTCAGTTATTTGAAATTTTACTGCAAATAACTGTTGACTATCGCCACCACTGGCTTACTACACGTACGCTTCGTTCATATAGATTGCTTCTAAAGACAACTGAAGAAATTCCTTGGATTCGAGATTCCGTTGGAAACGCACCGTGTTTGTTTTCTGTCAGATTTTTTCTTATTTTTTTTTCAGTTTATGGAATCAAAATAAACTAGCAAATCAGCCTACTTTACTATTAGATATCAGGTGTGTAACCTAACTTTAAGCTAGGGCGACAAGCGATGTGATTGACATAAAACGTGGGCGTATGTGATATACACATTGCTTAATGTGTTAGAAGAGTGTTGGATCAAGGATTTTGTTATAATGTAAGAAATTTATATTATAAAAGTGAGAAAGGCACCCAGAGGATTTTCAAAAAAGAGTCTATACCTACTTTCGACTACTTCTACAAACTATATTAGAGTTTCAAAAACACTTTACATCACCATATAAACACAGTATATAGTTACAACAGTTTGAAAAACATAATGGTCATTACAACTGCTTATTAAAAGCCATCACTGAATATACAAAAGCCATCACATATGTGAATAGAATAGAATTGACTGGCCCGTTGGTCGAGTGGTCAGAGACCCTGGCCACGAAACCAAAGGTCGCGGGTTCGAATCCCGCTAGGGGCAAATATTTCGTGTGATGAACATGGATATTTGTACTCGAGTCATGGATGTTTATAAACGTATTTAAGTATGTCTATCCGTTCACCTAATATCCATAGCACAAGCTTATGAGCTTAGTTTGGGACTAGGGAATTGGTGTGCCAGTCTGAAGAATTTATTATTATTTATTATTTATTTATTAATAGCAAACAAAAGTTCCTATGTAATATGTTTTAATATTCACTTACTATTATTAAATGTTACTAATAAACAATAGAATTATATCAACAGCCTCAGAATTGTTTCCGTGAAAATATAATAAGAAGAACTAGGTCAGCAGTTTTTATTATGTCTATTTCTAGACGTGATCCTGTACAATGCCGCTGAAAGTTGGATTGCGTTTTACTTCAACCGTAGATTTATGTCGCCCCCGATATGCATTTGAGTGAGGAATAAAATGAATTCGAGCTGACTTGTCACGTTCTAGCATCAACTGAAATTAAAAATAAATCTCCACTTTGTTCTCTACGCAAAAAAAATAGAAATTTAATTTGCAAAGTTGTTATTTTTACAGAATATTGTAACTTTAAATGTTCTGCTGCTTCTGGCTACTTGTATAAATTACTGAAGACATCTTACGTAGCTCCAACCAATAAAAGTACAGTATCCAGCATGGAATATTATGTTTTAGATAACGAATCATTTTGTATACGGATTAAAGCAAAATTTTGCAGTATGCGTAACTATTTTGAAAAAACTTGCATAATAATATATTTAAATCGTTAAAACAATAGATAAATTATTTTATAGGTAATCACAATGAATATTATTCGTTGCAAGTTGATATTTCCCGGACATTGACGGCATTATTATGAAAATCCCACATTGATTTGGATTTCAGAGAACTTCATCAAACAATAAAATTGCGCTCATTAAAATGTATTCGCATGAATTTTAATATCAAAAGCATTGGAATCACAGAAAATTTAATTGTTTAATAATCACAGTGCATTTCAACATACATATGTGTACTCGTACATGAAAATATCAAAACGTTTGAGGGTTTTGGTGCTTCGTAATTAAATTGTATTATAATATCTTCTAGGTATACATTAAATATTTTATTATAACCGTCACACTAAGCCATGAAAAGCCGAAAGCGTATAAACATTTTACATGAGAAAAAAAAATGCAAATAAAGTATGCGTATCGTATTAGTTTCTCTTTTTTACATAATATTTATTTCACAGATAACCTCCAATAGATACCACATTAAGAGGATTGACGTACGCCCATGCATCTATGCTATTACATAAATAAGTAGTTGTCATACACGCGCATCTTCAGTGCCGACTAAGAGACAGATCTGCGCGTCAGCCTTTACGGAGACACTTTTATTTATATTTAATAAGTATTTATGCATAAATAAACGTTAAAATGGCCTTCTGTTTCGTAAAATGGTGTGGGAAGAATTCCAGGACATCAGAATTTAAAAAAGATGGCATAACTTTTCATCGGTAAGTAAAATAAATACCTATTTTATTCTAGACGGAGCTCAAGTTACGACGGTCGAATTTTGAAAGTTGGCAAAAATTTTTTGACAAGTGTCAGCTCGCGTTGATGTCTTTTGTCACTATCCCTTTCTTTCATTGCCCATTTCACTATTTTTATCCCGTTCTGGCATAGACATGCATAACAAGAGGGTTGTAACTGTGTACGTTTCAGTATGTCGAATCGACATTGTCGATAAAAAATAGAGATTGTCCTAACTCAATTTGCTTTAGATTTCCAAAGGGTCTGAAAGAAAGTCTAAATGGATCGATGCCACATATCGCGATGATGGATCGTTCCCGAGCAAAAACACCGTCATTTGTTCGAGACATTTTACAGAAGATAGTTTTCACTATATGAAGGATAGAAGACGAATAATGGAAACAGCCGTGCCTTCTTTATATTTACCAATGTATGTGTTGCCGGCAATGTATATAATCCAGGCATTCCATACAATATTCTATAGTTTTCTTTATTCTATTCTAGTATTCTATAGAATAAAATATCATTAACACCAACCACCAAACAATAACATTTGTTTTTTTTTTGGTACGGTCTGATACGGTTTTGAGGTACGGAACCCTAAAAAATCAAATTTATTTATATCTACATATAAAATATAAATAATTATGAATTTATCGATAAAACTATAGACATTGCACAATACAATTGAACATCACTAGATGAATGAGTGTTACGTCCCCCGCACCCCGTTCCTACCTCCTAAAATTGTGACTTGAACCTAGAACAAAGTGGTGAACGTACGGTATCTATTGGAGGTTATCTGTGATTTATTTTAACTGTCAATCTCTTCAACATCACTTTTTCGTTCTGAAATTGTTAAAATTGCTTTTTTTGTAACAATAATTATAAATCCACCTTTTTGGATATGTATCTTTCTCCTAAAAACTATAAGTAAATGCATAATAATAGCATGATCATTCCTTTAGATGTCAAATCTTCATCCTTTAATCCATCGATCCCCGACCTCGTGTTTAAATTGAAATCCGCAAGAATATCTAAGCAAAATTAATTAAACCACAAGCCCGCTCGCGAAACGGAAACCTTCACAGCTGCCGTGCGTAAACATTGCGCGAAAATCTTGCCAGCCCTAACATATTTGGGTTCTCAACATTCAGTATGAAATCAATGGAAATGTGTTGAAATTGTTTAATATAAACCATCTTGCCCGCAATCCCCTAAAATCACATAACCAAATATAAAATTCATTAGGTCAGATGGAAGATTGTCAAAAATTCCTAACGAATGGCTAAGATAGCCATGTCGCCTTCATTATCAAAATTTTTTTGCTTTTTGCTTCCATACAATAAATAATTATTCAAACATTAGTCAATTAGTTGCAGTGAATTGATTATTAGATTACATAGCAATAAATATTTATTTAAATTTCAAAATAAACTTTTATTGGAATTCCTGTGCCCCAGCTAAATTGATCGACCGAAAATCCGTAAAAACTACTACGGACTTTTATGGATGGATACTACTATCCATCCATAAAAGTCCTGGCAGTTCTATAGATAGCCTACTGTTTAAATACGCAATGAATTAACTTATTGAGTGACCTATTGTAAACTTTTTTGTACTGACAATAATACACACAAATAGGTACACAGTTGCACTGCATATAAAGTTAATATTAATCACAACCGTTTATATTGAAAGAGCTTTACAATAAAAGCGGAGTTAAAATACAGGTGAAACTAATTTAATCAAAAACTTGGTTGCGGAATGTACTTGTCATTTCATCAAAGGAAAATTCATTAAAACAAGAAACCGTAAAGTTTGTAATGGAAGTGAACACCTACGTTTTCATGACGAGTAATGTGGGAAAATTAAATGTATACTTCCTCAACATTGGGGTTCTGTTGAATGTGCTGTGAAATTATAATTTCCGTAAGCAAATACAGTCATTAGAGCTATATGAACAGAGGAAACCTCAGTGCATGCTGATATATTCGCAGTATCAAAGCTAATGAGAGTTAGCAATTCGGCCTTCCAGGAAAGCACATGTTTATTAGCTTCCGTGGCACACTGCTATTGAATACGTCATCGTTCATAACAAGCAGCATCGTCATTCAGCGTTTCGCTAGAATCGCTTTCATCATGTTTCATCAGTACCTATTCCGGAACAATTTTTTTTTTTTACATCTTTTATTTTTTTTATTCACAACATTTGAATAAAACAACTAATACTACATACACAATGTCATGCCTTTTTCCCATGGGGCTAGGCAGAGTTCACATCCTTCCATTTGCTACATAAACAGCTAATATTTGCCATTATCTACGTCGATAAGCTCTATTACAACTGGATAGCCCATAATCCCCGAAGAGGTAGGCAGAGTCAAAGGGGCAGCAGGCCCCTTTAACCACATTCAGCTAACAATAAAACTGGAAAAGTGGCTAGCTCGTCGCCTACACAATTATCTACCCAAACCTGATGTACCATTAGTCATCTTTTACGACTAGACATGAACCACAGTTGGCACATTATTTTTAAGTCCCAGACCAACATCGGACCAAAATGAATGACAGAATATTAGAAAGACACTGTAAAACATTATCTGAAATTACCAAACAAATATCCTGTGTTAAATACCCCGCATCAATAATGAGGTCTCTATAAGAAGCAACAATCTTTTCTCGTTTCTCGGCCCCTTTTATTGTATTAGGGGCCCCAGTTCCTGAAAACCCATTTGATTAGACATTCCATAATCTCAGCTCACACCAATTTAATTATCACCCAACATGGTCCCTTAGCGAAGGGTAGAATGAACTGTACCGTATATAAAAAAAATATTCAGTAATACAGTTAGATGTACATGTTTTTGATTACAATGAATGCTAATAAATAAATATTACCTTTTGATGCTCAAACAACCTGTTATATAATTACTACATGTTTACACATTTATAGTTATGGAAACGGAAATAAGTCAAAAATGTTTTCATCCTACAAAGTGCATGTTTAAATATTAGTACTCCATTAGTATTATTAGATATTCTGAATTAAGTATTCATTACCTTCCTTCTTATTAGGTTTGCGATAAGTTAGTCACTAAATTTTTTAAACCAATATACCAGTGTACAGTACAATAATATGTATACACTGTCACATGTTTAAACACTTCTACCACTCCATGCCATTAATGTGAAATAAATGTTTACCTAGTTTTGACACACTTTGATAGTGATTCATGAGTTTTTTTTTCACGTTTATGTTTAGATATTTTTGAAAATGTGACAATGTATATGTCGCAGTCATCTGGTTGAATCAGCTATTTAATTGAATGAATAGCGCGTTCATTAAATGACGGCATTAAATGAAATGACTAGGCCGAACGTTGATTGAACAAGTGTCACTCAACGTCCAACCAGTTAGCGGATTGTAACATAGCCCCTTGAACAGAGCGGACCAACAGAACCAGATGACTGCGACATATATATTGCGCCTTCCGAAAATCAAATTGCTACCAGAAACGAGATGCTACCAGACAAGTAGGTTAGGTTAGAACTGTGATCCTAACAACACGCTTTCATTAAATGAATTCAATTAAATGTCGACATTCAATGAACGCGCTAGTCATTCAATCAAATAGCAGATTCATCCAGATGATTGCGATATGACGTTCAGTCAGTTGAAGGTTATATTAAACAATTTGACGAGTTGTCCTTTAGTCATTCAATTAAACGTCGTCATTCAATGAACGCGCTAGTGATCCAATCAAATAGCTGATTAAACCAGATGACTGCGACATATACATATGCTCATGACATCAAGTTATAGGGTGTCTATTCTCGCTCGCATTTTTCATTCTTGATTCAACAAAACTCCTTTTCATGTTGGCGCAGTTAAAGCCCAACTGTTTACTCCACGACCGATCGATAAGTATAATTCGCATCCTACATTCGCATCTCCACTAAACACCATAATCACTTTGATCATACACGATTCAGCCAACCAACCCTGCTATACCAATAGCTCTGATTTCTATCTAGTCAAACATTCAAATATGTAGGTACTTTGTATATATTGGAATTCTGTGAATATATATCCAGTTATTTCACAGTATGTTCCCGAAAATCCTCTTGTCAAAGCATCGATTGCAACGCTTGTCAATACCATACCGATAACAAAGGGAATCACGGGTACACCTACACGGAATCCATTTGCGAATATTAATATGGCGTCTGTGGAATTTCACTATGAAATTCGTGTTGTTAGTTTTCCCCGAATTTAAAATACAGCGTAAATTCAGTTCAATCCAATTTAATAAACATTCAAATTGTTTGCAAGTTAGCAGGAACTGATTAAAACAATGATCATAGGGTTTATCGCGGTTTCGTAGTAGACACTTATTTTATTTATTTATGATTATTAGTATCTAGTTATTAATATAAGGCTTTTGAAAACAGTGATAGCAAAGATGCGCGTCTCACACGCCAAAGACCATGTTTCAAACGCAAATACGCATCTCCAGATTTAACAAATGTAAGTACGTATGGCAGCATCTATACAAATCTGTTTACCACGCCACAAGATGTATTAATTACGGAAGTACGTAATCATATATTATCATATTTAATCCATACAGTACATGCACATATTCATACACCTGCATGCATATTCAGGTAACTATAGTTGAGTAAATAGAATACCTACAATGACACTAGTTCTCCTATTCGTCTTCAACAGTTTTAAGCATTTTTAATAAATACTGTGTGCTATTTCTTTACAGAAGATATGGGAAAACGGCTATTTATCACGTATTATAAAGAAGATAAAAGGAGATTTGATTGTTTGTTGTTTGTATTAAATAGGCTCCAAAACAGCTCGATAGATTTGTAAAAATGTTCACCAATAGGAAGCTGTTTTATTAGCGAGTACTAACTCACTTAAGCTACATTCTATCCCCGTATTCCCATGGAAACGGGAACTACGCGGGGCACTGCTAGTTTTTAAATAAAAAGGCTACTAGTATTCCTGCAAATCACTGCAACATAGAATGACATGCACCGCGGACATGGAACAAATAAACAGTTAGACGCGAGCTTTTGAAAACTAACTTATATCGAGTTGGAAGCCGGTGAATCGCCAACTTGGATGGGATCGAGCCTACGGCCGGCGACTAATCAGAGTTCTGTTCAACTTCACAACACCTGTCATCGCAATTGCTAGCAGGATTCTACGTATCTATCTGGGGTATACAAATTATATGATCTCTCTCTGTTGAATAAACCAACCTTATTTGAATAAACAAACCTAAGTAATTAATTTAATCTTGCGATTACCTACTCAATAGGAAAAGCAAAGTATCTACACAAATATTATAAAGCTGAACAATTTGTTTGTTTGCCTGAATGAGCTTATCTCAGGAACCGATCCGATTTGAAAAATTCTTTTAGCCCATTAATCGAGGAAGGAAATAGGCTATATATCATTAACCATAAATGCGGGTGAAACCGCGGACACAGCTAGTACTATAAATAAAATAGGTAATGACTATACTGATTATAAACATTTAACGGAATGCGGGATCTCGCTCTTTAGTTTGCTCAGTCCGAAATATAAAATATAAATACCGAATATTTTTATAAAGATTGCTTGTAACTCTGATTTATATCTTTGTTATACACGAAACTAGAATTTTTTTTTTAAATATACCTTTTGACCCTCTACACATGTTTCAAATCAAAAACTCTAGGTGTATGTATACCCTAGAGTTTTGGTTTTTACCCTAACCTAGAGTTTTTGATTTGAAATAATAAAACGTTTGGAAATTGATTCTAATTGGTACTTAACAAATTGTATTGTGTATTGATTAATGTGTCGTTTCAATATCATGAACATAAAATCAGGAAGCACCATACCCCGGTAATCCTTTTATCCCGGCCGAGTACACGTGGCTCACCTATCTTATCAGAACAAAATAATCTTCTCAGCGGGTTCTGAGTGAGCAAAAAAGTACAGTCCATAGAATAGAGGAGCCGAACCTCTGAGTACTGAAACCAATGGAGACGACATATTATTCTATACGAACAATCTGCTATACTATTATGATTAATATCGATATTGTACTCATAATCTTCTACCTATCTCTTTTTAACAAGCCTACAATACTGCACGTAAAAAAAAGACAACAATATATTTGCCTGAACAATTTTCGGTAACATCATCAAGTGACGTCATAGAAATGCCTAATTGAAGCCGACTTACCATTTTGGTTTCTCGCTTTAAGTTATCAATGTCAGTGGAATTTGCAGTATTTGTGCCAATATTGATAAAATTTGTGATTATAACTTAATCTAACTTGTAACATTTAGAAACATCGTCATAAATAAATTGTTCAGAGTAATAAAATATGTAAATAAGTAAAGTGGAATGACACTACGCAAAGGCGCCATTTTTGTTTCTCATTAGAAATGGGACTCAATTTTTCGTAGGTATGTCATCTCCATTGGTTTCAGTAGTCAGAGAGCCGGACGGACACGTTTCAGAGGACAGTCGGGCACAAAAGACCGGCGGCCATTGTGCGTCAAGGAGCCAGCCTTAATAGTGCTTCTATCGACTTAAGTCCAATTACGACGGTCTTTAAGCATGATTGATAGCCAGTAATAAGCGGAATGAAGCCGGTTAAATGAGTGATAGGATACGTAGGAAAGTTCGCTAAACGTGTACTGTTTTAGGAGTATTGTTAATACAATGGAGCAGTTGTTGGAAGTAATTGTAACAATTAATCGACTTACGTAAGAGTTAATGTTTCATTGCGTTCGATTGTATAAACTTAATGCTATGCTGGGATTAATTAGCTTTTACAAATCAAACTTATTTGAATATATTAATGAAGTAATCCAAGCTCTTTATTATCTAATATGGATCGTGAAAAATTCTTAAAATAATATATTTTAAGTGATTTTTTTTTTAGTTATCATTCTGCATATGTTCTGTCAGTATTAATGTTTGATCGTGATCGACAAGCCTTAAATACAGTATATTTAAAAATCATACTTTGTTTTTAACCCTCAGAAACCCTCTCTGTATTCTGTTAAATTTACCGCAAGCAAATCGAATTTCTTTATTTTAAATATAAAATTATTGACAATATTATATCAATATTGTTACGTCAAAGATGGAACCAACTATCAAATACATATTATTTTTGATTTCATATAGGGAATCCTTTTAATCATAAGTATAAAAAATATTTCTTGTCTTAAACAAAATACTGCTTTTATAAAAAAAATACTGTACCTAAAAAGTAAAAAACTTTTGTTTTAGTGACCGGATCAACAAGAAACAAAATCCACTTATATTCACGAGCAAAGCCGAGGAGAAAAACTACAAAAATTCTATATATTCAATTTATATTCTATTATGTATTACAAGTATATGAAGGGGATTTAAAACCCTACTGTTCTTGATATAGAGTCAATATTTGTTCGAACGACCCGATAGCTTGGTAAAACAAATCGTTATGTCGTCTCTATAGGTACTTACATAAAATACAAATATTGTCACGAAATTCCTCTTGCCTATATAACATAAAATTCAATATTGGGCAGCTACGCTACGAGTAGCTACGCCTTTGTGTCAATTTTGATTATATTGGGAAATCTAATAAACTGGCAACTTCTATTTTATTTACCATGTCTGCAAAAACAAGACCATTCCCCGAATTACGTTTTTCATTCCTGTCACAAGGAGATAAAGTTTAAAATCACATGGGATCTGTTGATCTCCTCAGTCCAGGTTAGGGTTAACTTAAACTTGCGCATAACTTGATTAATTAATGTCAAAAAAAGCTCTTATCTAAGCGTAAATTGAAGCCTTGAAGGTAATTTAACTTTAATCTTCAGTTTTTGCTTCTAAATCACTCAAAGTTTGTGAGGTGGTAATAATAGATTCAGTGGTTTTATATTTATGTAGTTTGTGAGCATCTACATATTTAAGATCCGATAAAAGTGTAGCTACTCAAATATCCCATGACCCATGTTTGTCCCATATTGATGGGGTTTTAAAAATATGGCTATAGTATATAGAATTTTGGGTAAGTATGTGATTGAGTAGGCTACGAGATAGCCACTTAGTATTATTTTTTCGCAATTATATATCTAACCCGTCCCAGTTTTATTTTTATCTTTTTAGCTTAATGTGGTTAAGGGGGCTGGCTGCCCGTTTAAGCTTACCCCTTCAGGGTTTACGGGCGTGATATTATATTATGTTACTCAAATTTTAGTAAATTATTGTATAATAAATAGCTTTTACTACGACTGGCTCGATGGCGCATTGGCTGTGATGGTTGCGATGGTAGTGACCCTGCCCCATTCGCCAAGAGTTGTGGGTTCGATCCCCACCCAGAACAAACATTCGTATGATGAATACTTACTTGTGTTTGTTCTGTGTCTGTGTGTTAATATCCAATATTTAAGTATATATTTGTAATACCACTGTTGATTCTGATATCCGTAACACAAGTGCTCAAGCTACTTACCTCGGAGTCAGATCCAGTATGAGATGTAGTCGGATGTTATTGTTTATTATATATTTTACCTGCGACTTTACATGCGGTAATTGCGTCTAAAAGCTGTTCCCGTTATTCGGGAAAGTAACTTTTACTGGATGAGTTGTACTTACCGCATTTGGTTTTCGTTACACCAAAAAAAAACACTTTACATACAAGCGAACTTATTATATTACTTATTGCATTTATAATATTTAATGTGACACACATACATATTTTTATTTAGAATGTTTATTATTAAACATTTAACACAACACGAATTTATTATGTACTAAAGGATATCATACTCATTATCTTCCTAGCGTTAAGTCCCGTGTTTAGACGGGGTCCGCTTAGACCATGATCCAGGATTTAGCGAGTCTGGTAATTACATTGAAGCGACTGCCGATCTGACCTTCGTAACCCTAAGATAGAGAACCAGACAATTTTTGGATAATGGTTACAAATCCAAAGTTGTTTGAATTTGGAGGTTTCATCACGATGTTTTCCCTCACCGCCAAGCTAGTGGTATAAATACGTACATAGATTTAAAAAATCCAGAGGTACGTGCCGGGTTTGAACCCGCACTCCTCGGTTAATAGGCGCGTGTCCTTACCATTGAGCTACCACCGCTCTTTAAAGGATATCTATAGGTTACTATAGGTAATAAATTCGCATAATATCCACCCAAGAGGCTCGTACAACGTCTGTTTTTGAGTTATTATCACTCGTTTTCTGGGCCTATTTATTTTAAGCTTATAACTTGGTATTGATGTTTCACGAATTCAATAAACTAACTTCATTTCTCTCCCTTTATCTTGTCGCGCATGTATCTATAAACCTGATAAATATCTCCCGAGGGAACGTACTCGTCCCTACAACTTTTCACCCACAAACTGTGACAGTATATTTTTTCCCGGAGACGCCGAACTTGGTGGAATATATGGCTGGCAAGAATGTGTAAGGAGAGTGTTGTATCGGATGGGTACATATTGTATCGGACTAGGTGCGTTGTATAGATAGTAATTATATACATAGGAGGCATCGCAAGCGCATACCTACTTTTCACGTAAGTGTATATATTAGATGTGGTTTCACTAACGAAGTTTGTTAGTATGTTCGTCTACCATTTGCTCAAAGGAAACATCTCAAAGGCATTAGATATGAAAGCTTTGACTAGTAGTTAACACATACGGGGATGATTTTATTGAATCAGAAGCTTAGCTAGAAGGATACAGTTAGACCGGGTTTCAAAGCAAACAGATCATTTTAAAGCAGTAACTTGATGTCACAATATTGTTATAGGCTTGTTATGCAAATCATGGATTAGATTAGAACTGGCATCCTCTATAATCACTTTACTATTGTTCAAGGATAAACACCAAGTATTAACTTTCACGGTGTTATTGTCGTGAAGTAAACCATGGATGAAAAGGACTGAAATTAATTGAAGATTGTGTTTCAACCAGATATAAACAATTAAAGCAATTAATGTAACTAACCGGGCGTATCTTTTCCTTTGGCGGCTCTAGCGTCTAGGACCCTGAAATCGAATAAGACCCTACACTACCTACTAATCGATTTTTCAACGATCAATTGATTGCGACATCGACTGTTTTATTCCTAAGGCCGAAAACGGGCCTAAAGACATTGCCACAAAAAGAAATCTACCATTTCCAATATAATTATTATGTAGATACTTATTTGCTAGGAACCAATTTCCTATTCACGTCATTTAAATCAGCTACTTATCATACCTAACTTTAAATCTAAGGGCATAGAATACCTAAACTACTCTTTGAGATCAGATTGTTCGAATGAATTTCTTAAAAAGTCATACTTTTTTTCTGTTTTGGACCTGTGATGAAGTAATAATAATTAGTATGTTATTTTATATTCTTGTTTAATAATATTAAAAATGTATTGCTAAGGTAAGTATAGATGTCTGTCCCAAATTCTGGTTTTCTATTTGCCAAATACACAGATCACAATTCCACGGAGGCACATACAAAGCTCAAACGTTACCGGCTCCAAATCTCTTCTAACAAGTATCACCAGTTATTCGCAACACAGTTTGATCAAAGCAAACATTTCAAAGGCCCTGTACTCAGTACTTGGTGCATGTGCTGTGCAATCATTATTCGCGCATCCGCATCAAAGCTTACGACTGCCGGACTATGGGGTGACCAACAAACATTCCGTGTTTGAGTCAGGCCTGACTTTTTGGTACCTATGCATACTTTTAAGCAAGTTTGATATTTGAATGTGAGCTGTTAATCATTAAAAGCGGTGGTAGCTCAATGGTTAGGACACGCGCCTCTTAACCGAGGAGTGCGGGTTCTAACCCGAGCATGTACCTCTAGATTTTTAAAATCTATGTACCTATTTATACCACTAGTTCGACGGTGAGGGAAAACATCGTGATGAAACCTGCAAATTCAAACAACTTTGAATTTGTAGCCATGATCCAATATTTGTCTGGTTCCCCTTCCTTAGGGTTACGAAGGTCAGATCGGCAGTCGCTTCAATGTAATTACCAGACTCGCTAAATCCTGGAACATGGTCTAAGCGGACCCCGTCTAAGCACGGGACATAACGATAGGAAGATGATGATGTTAATCATTAAAAGCTTTATACAAGGAGAAATATGCTCCTTAGGCCACATTAAGTCAAAAATTCAATTGTTATATGCTTGAGTTAGATTTTTTAACATTTTTAATAGAATTTAAAATATTTGATTACGTAGGCGACGAGCTAGCCACTTGTTACTGTTTCACAATTTCTCTAACCGAACTAAATTTTTGGCTGAATCTGGTTTAAGGTGCTTATCGCTCTTTAAACTCTGCCTACCCCTTCGGGGATTACGGACGTGATGGTATGATTGATTGATTGATTAAAATATTTGAAAATTAATTTATTTCAAGGTATTGAAGAGTTCGGTTGGTTTCGATTTACTCCTACAATTTTTTTGGCAAAATGTAAAGAGCTCATTTTCTCCTTGACCTCTGCCACCACTTCAGGCATGATATGTATGTAAGTATTATAAGTTTGGTATAACTACACTAATTATAGGAAGTTAACATAAAACGAACGGATTTTTTCAATCTATGTCATTGTCTGCACCTTGTTACTTATTATTACGCCCTAAAAGCCCTTAAGCTGTTTATAAAATTTTGATTCAAAATCATGTTTACTAACTAGTTCTTGCGAGAAATTGAATTAAGACGGTTAACCAATAAGCTAGTATCGATCTACATAGCGAGGGCTTGCAAGATAATGCACTTTCTAATCATCTCGGCGAATAGGTTTGGCTTTATAACGCGAGATACGGCTTATGCCAAAACCAGGATATTTTAAGGGAAACAGCTCGACGTTAACTAATATTGTCCCATGAAATTCAATGACTTTAAGATAATGTAAATTTCGTATAAACTATTGTAAAGATACTAGATAGTTACAATCGCATCTTAATCACTTTTAGTGTTTCGTTGTGGTGTTCTTTACTAGAGTAATGTAAAATGTGCCTAACGTTATAATGGTGTTGCGACTTTTTCTTAATTTTCCATCTAACCCAGCTCAATGTAATTTTTGGCTACAAGTGGTTTATAAGATTCCTGCTTCTTTATATGTACATATTTACACAAACAAAACCTAAAGGCTTCATACTTACATCATTGATGCGTATTGAATAAATCCGACAGCTTGTCCGGCGCGGACATTGACGTGTTGCCTTCCTATGCAATGAAGTCTAGACTAAGCATCCCTGTAGTTCCGACTTACAGAGCTCAAGCTACATATTAGTCTGGTTTGGACGTCGGGTTACCCCCCCCCCCTCCCCCCGACGGGGGGCAGGCAACAGGTGCCCGAAGCGACGCTAGCCACCCACATCTCCATCAAATCGACTAGAAAATTCAACGTGAAGCCTCTCTCGCTTATACACCGACCCATACCTACAGACCCCAAATCCATTGTTCACCTAAAACGAGCAATGTACTCCTAGCGACGCAATACAAACGAGGTTCGAATTCCGCAATATCCCATCATGATAATGAGAGTACCCTTTAATTAGCTGTAAATTAACAAAATTGGTGTTTAACGTTACGGATACAGAGTCAATTAACTAGGGAACGCGGGCAAATGAGAATGTTAAATTTGATATTTGTGTTGCCGACGGTTTATATTAAAAAATGCACGGATATTTCAATTTGATCGCTCGGAAAATTGCAGCGACTGAACTAATAAAGCGAGTGGCTACGTTAATTCAAAAACATTTGTTTTTCCAGTGTACCTACATGAATTTGCCTACGTTGTATTTATAAACAAGCCATGATGTTAGCTCATAAATTGTATTGTGTTTCATATATAGTTGGAATTAATTTCATTGTTAATTAGTACAGGAATATAAACAATATTATTATGTTATTCAAAGTATTCAATTACAATTTCTCATAAGAACTCATAAATGTTGCATTTAATAATAATAATAAATTCTTTAGAGTGACACACTAATTCCCTGGTCCCAAACTAAGCTTATAAGCTTGTGCTATGGATACTAGGTGAACGGATAGACATACTTAAATAAGTTTATAAACATCCATGACTCGAGTACAAATATTCATGTTCATTACTCGAGTACGAAATATTTGCCCCTAGCGGGATTCGAACCCGCGACCCTTGGTTTCGTGACCAGGGTCTCTGATCTCTCGACCAAAAAAAAGGTACTTTATTTATCAAAAGAGTAACAAATAGTAGCATTTATAGGTGTGACGGCGCCAGGTATATTTCTGCCTACCAGGGTCAGTGAAATGACGTGATTTTCGGTAAGGTTTTTTTAGCATATTCTTATTTGCTCCAAAGGACTCGATGTGCTAGTTCGAGCAATTTATGAATGAAACAATACCAAATAATGATTGCCAACCTGCTGAAGTATACAGACTACGAGATAATGAAGTTTTGTTATGCAAAATGCAAAAGGAAACTTCATTATGTTTCACATCAACCATGAAAGTACGGCGATCTAATCCTAGCGCCGTCACTACACTACCTACGATAGGTGACTAAAACGTCACGCTAAAGTGAACCGAAGCAAACGAGTCACGGGAGTGAAGCGAGAGGCAGTAGGTAGTCTGCACAGGGCTGGCACCGCGGTTTTTATTAACGGAATAATTTATTAATGTTCTTGTCCCATGTTAGTCAGGGAATTAAAAAACAATGTGTTTTGTCTTGGCTAGCATGTCGTGAATGGCGACTGACGGTATGTTGTCACTACTTTACAATTTTCTATCTAACCCAGCCCAGTTTAATTTTTTTGGCTCAATATGGTTAATGGGGCCAGCCGCACCTTTGACTCCGCCTTTCCCTTCGAGGATTACGGGCATAATGATATGTATGTATGTATGTATGTATGTATGTATGTATGTATGTATGTATATATAAATGTTCTTGACGTACCAAAACAAAACCAGGAGAAGGCAAATTTTCATAGCTAATATAACAACTCTCTTTTCCAGAAAATAGCAAAAATATATTTACATTTTTACCTGTTATCTAGCTCCAGACAATACTTTTAGTCCTTAATTATCTGTATGAATATCTAAGACTCAAATACTAGATAACATTATGTTAATTCCTCGAGGAATCCAAACTTTCTATCTCGTATACCTTTGGTTTCAAGGCAAGCTGCCTATTTGTATTAAAATAGATCGACCATAACTTACCTTTCGACTACAGAATCTTTAAGATATATTTTTTCTTACTTGAGCACAATCTTATAGTTACTAAGCGTTTGAACTGAAATCATTGCAACATTTTTTATGCAGTTTTTACTGTAATATACATAAAGTATATTTCTTTCTACATGCATACATACATAAAATCACGCCCATAATGCCCGAAGGGCATATTTCTTTCTTATATATATATATATATATATATAAGAAAGAAATACCTATATATATAAAACAAAAAACAACATGGATTTATTATTTCAATTTCCGAAAGTTCTTTAGGTACTTCAACTGAATAATAAAGGAATACCCATAAGTTCCCATATTCCGGTTTACCCCACTGAGGAAGTTTTAATTGGCAACCGTTCTGAAGAATCTGTTGGGCTTCCATAAGAGAAAATAGAAAAAATTTAAAGTACCTACCCATCTCTCTTCAATATATCTTATAGATGGCATGAACAATTAAATAAGATGATTTGTTTAATATTCTCTATATATTCTCTCTATATATATATATAGTCTATATTACAAAAAAAATAATCATCTTATTTATATTTCACCTCGTATACGGAATTTACCGTAAATTATTACCGTTCCGTACTTTCGATATAAAAGTCTAACAAAGTCTTCATTATCCACATCTTGTTCGATTATAATATCACAAAGTGAGACACGTTTTCTTTATCTACAATCTAATAATCTACAATCTAATAATGATGCTAAATACACCTTACATATTATTTTTTAAAGTACCATCGAACTTACTTCGTAAATTAAAAAGCAACCTAAACTTAAACGACGTTTTCCATTCTCGCCGGCATTTTAAATTCATATTCCAATATCTTTCAGCAGCCCTTTGAAACACTGCATTACGGACGCAAGTGCAAGCTTTGTGCAGAGTGCATTATAATCCTTGGTGCGGCGTCCGATTATTACTGTCTCGCTATCATGGAGAAATTTCGTGCCAGCGTGTGTAATAAGCCCCTACGAGTGTTTTGGAGCGCTCGACTTAAGTGTATGGCGCTCCGTTCATGTCACTCAGTAGAGGAGGTAGGTGGTTGAGCCCACTATATTGTGTGGGCGATGCCTTAAATCAGGTTAAGTTTAGCATATAGTGTGAGAGAAGATTAGATTCATTAAACAATTTGGAACATAATAATTCTGTAACTAATATTTCAAAATTGTTGCGAGTACATGTACCTCTGTAGGTTAATATAAAGCGCTTTTAAAGTTCTGCAATATATTATTTTTAGAACTAATGTATAAAAGAAAAATATTACACTAACATGATATCGAAAGATGTACAAAATTCATCGAAGTATTAGACCGAACAAGTATATTAAAGTTATTCATAACATTAAAATATAAAATCGGTAGGTACCTACAAAGCAAAAAAGTTTAGGATAAAACATGCCGGTCATAATAAGTTTATCCTAAGCACTTGGGCATGCAAAATTTAATTGACAATACCGACTCAAATGATTATAGTTCTATAATTTATTTGTAGTATATAAACGATAAACTCCGCTGATATCAAGCTACGTTCTAATATAGTTAAAAGTCTAAAATATATCTATTGACACTATAATGTTTATCTCACTCCCAGCGCAACTACGAGCTACGGTGTACGATCAAACGAATCGTAAATTTATCTCCTCTGGGCAATAAGGAATCCTACATCGAGGACGTTTTATTGTATTGCCGTACCTACTCAACAAGATAAGGATAGGTGCTTTGATACTTTCTATCTTTTAGATAGTAAAAACCTAGAACATTCTACTGAACAAATCATTAAGTTATTTCGTTTACTATCTAGGCACACGATTTTGTGCCTTCTTTTATCGATATTATTCCTGACTGAATAAAAAAACACAGTAAATAATTTAAATTCAATGTGTTTTTATGACTGCATGAAGAAACTATAATCCTATTTAGACATATATTTTCCGCTTTATCAAATTAACAAAAAATCACAAAGATAAAGAGCATCAAAGTTTTGCAATGGGGGCTTGCGACGTCACTTTATTGTAAAAAATGTACGAAAGCGTGACGTCACGCGCAACTTGAATGCATTGTACCTTCGTCAATGTTTGTTTAACAAATAAATAAAAAATACGTGTTCAGTTTTTTTTTATAATCTTACTGACAGACTTTTTTGTCATCTCGCCTGTTATGTTAATACTCGTGTTCGTTGCTGTTCCGCTATTTATATGAGACTAGCTTTTGCTCACGACTTCGTTCGTAGAAGTAAATTCTGTCAAAGAATGTTAATGCGAAATTTGAAGTAGATTGGACCAAGGAATTACGTTGTCCCATACAAACTTTGCCCCCTTTTTCACCCCCTTAAGGAAAGAATTTCTAAAGATCCTTTCTTATCATATGCCTACGTCATACAAAGAACACATCTTCCAAGTTTCAGGTCTCTACGATCTGTGGTTTAGGCTGTGCGTTGATTTATCAGTCAGTCGTTCAGGACACAGCATTTTACCTATATGAATATGTCGGCGTTAAGGGATGCCAGCGCCACCAAGCGGCGCTTGACGGAGTCTACGACGTTGTGCCCGGCAGAAGCGAGCTCACCTTGCGTACGACCACCGAGCAGTGAACACGTCTGGAAACTGTCACGCGTTCCTAGGTTTCCAAGTACCTAATTCAGTCATCAGTGCTAATTATTGAGTTTAATTAAAATAACCTTGATTTTCGTACCAGGGTTTGACCGACATTACCCGTCGTAACGCCCATAGCCGTCAATCAGCATGGCGGATAATAACGAAATAGAAAATCATTCTTCGTTAAATAGATGTTTTATTATTATTTTATTACAGATACAAGTGCATTGTTGTAGAATCAACTTTAGCCGGTAATTGTTAATTTCAAATGCGAAATATAAGGCCATGGGTTGAACAAATATGATTCCAGAAGCTTACGTATAAATAAAATGTACTCGTACGTCATATTATTATGCTCATCATATACATTAATAACGTGATCACAACGGCGACGGGAGATGTGTCTAGCATAGGAATATGAAAATATGTAATATCTATATATCTTCTAGTAAATAAAAAAATTGTTTAGATTGCCATATAATTATATCAAAAAAATCTGTAGTATAATTTTAATATTAATATTCTCTGATAGTCCCATTTATTCTAAGAAAGGTCGTTTATAATAAATCTTGTTTCCTATGATACTCCTGTAAAGATTTTCACTAAGTAGCTCTAACGAACCATTCAATACAATTTTTTTTATTCACGGGTAGGTACTACCCTTGATTACTACTAAGTAAAATAAGGTCAAAAACATTTCATCGCCTTCCTCAATAAGTAACAGACCAGACCCATTGTTCCATTAGCTAAATCACAATACTGGGACATTGTATGTAAAAAATATACATAATCCTTAGCTACATCTAAAGCCATCAAAGGTTTGTCATGTTCGACCCCGAACGGGCATGAACCCAGTTATTATGCTTACTCCAAAAGGTTTGATTACCAAAGGCAATTTACAAGGGACGAAACACAATGTTGATAGTCCAAATGAACTCGTTACGGGTAAAAATTTTGATGGATATGATAATGTAGATGCCGACAAAAATGTTATCTTTGTCTGATACTAGCAGCGCCCCGCGGTTTCACCCGCATAGTTCCCATTCCCGTAAAAACATGGGGATAAAATATATCCTATGTTACTTGCTGATAACGTAGCTTTCCATTGGTGAAAGAATTTTTAAAATCGGTTCAGTAGTTACGGAGCCTATTCAATACAAACAAGCAACCAAATCTTTTCTCTATTTATGATATTAGTGTAGATAAAGGTTCTATGTTGGTCTGGGTTTAAAATGTTTCTTGTCTAGCATGTCATAAAAAACTACTAGTTGTGTATGCCACTTATCACTGCTCTTTATTAATGCTTGATCTAACCTAACTAGATTTTTAGCTACATGTGGTTTAATGAGCTCATTGCTCCTTGGTCCTCAATGCCCATCACTTTGGAAAATTAAAGGTAAAATGATATATACATAGTACAAAGTATTATATATGATATATATATATAGTATATATTATATTATACATAGTATAAAAAAGTATATGTATCCAAAGGTCTGCGAAAAATCCGGGCTCACACAACAGCTGCCTGTTGCCCTTAAAATGTCATCGGTTGTTGGAAACTGGACAAAAACCTTGGGTTGTTTCGCTTAACTCTGAGCGTCGGATCGTTAGGAATTGAAACGCAAACAATTTATTACATATGTACATATTATTTCAGTTTAACATAAATGCAACGGAATGTTACAATTTTTTAAGGTTAATAAAAAATTATCAAAAATTTAGAATGGCTAACGTCACTAGGAGTGTAAAATTTTACCGTCTAAATGACGTAAAGCGCCCCATTTCAGATCTTTGAAGCGCTGTATCTTTGTCATTTTTTGAAGCAAAAAATACGTATTCATTTTTTCATTTTTTTTTTATAATCTTACTTACGTACCATAAATTTTTATTTAGGAAAATAGCCCATTAATATGCATCCATTGTAACATATTTACATAGTATAAAACAAAGACAGCACTCCTGCCTATTCGCTTTGATCTTTTAAACTACTCAAGTATTGTTGATAATAACCACCAATAGAAAGAAAGATTCGAAACGAAAGTTAATGTAGTTTCAGACGTTTTGCTCACCCTCCGAAACGGGGTCGAACTGTTAGTTATTACAATATAAACTATTCAAAAGAGGCCAGAGGTGTATTGGTCCGTTAGTGACCACGTCCCTACACAACATAAAGCATTATACAAGCACTGATACAAGTATGATATCATAAAATATCAAACGATGAGTGTGGTTTTATGAACCAAATTGTGTCTATCAAGTATTGCATAGTGTTCAAGGAAAGATCTTACCTGAGATATAATATTTTTATACTGATACAAAGCTACTGCGACCGTTTAGAATTTCAGTGTACGCCATTCACGGTTGAGTGACAGGTCACGACAGGAAAAATGAACGAAACCGTTTCTTCGCCATTTTCGGTTTACGCAATGTTGAGATCACGGACATTTCTTCGCACACAACACTTTCAGCGGAGTTGTTGGAAAACAGAGTCAGTGTGTAAGTATTTTATTTACACATAGGTATATAATTAAATATCGGGTTTTGGGTGTGTGTTTGTGTAAGCGACAGGTTAGCCGCTTGTCACTGCTTTTTCACAATTTTCCATCTAACCCAGCCCAGTTTTATTTTTGGCTGAATGTGGTTGAAGGGACGTGCTGCCCCTTTGACTCTGCCTACCTCTTCGGGGACTATGGGCGTATGTACAGGTATATAATGCCTGAAACGCAACTGCATAGCCTGCGGGGATTGTAACTAACTAACTAACTAACTAAACTTCACGCCACTTCCCTAGCGGGGTAGGCAGAGAGAACCGAACGCCATATGGCACGATCCTTACACACCTCACTCGCCTCTTCAACATTCATAATCCTTTTCATACAAGCTCTACGATTTTTATGACTCCTAACATCACCTTCTTTTAATACACGACCAATCTGGTCGTGGTAGGTGAGCCTGGGCCTTCCGCGGCTCCTACATCCTTCCACATTCGCATTGTATATCTGTTTAGTCAATCTTTCGTCATCCATTCTTTCCACATGTCCGAACCACCGGAGCATGCCTCTTCTTACCTTGACTCCGACGCTGTCCTTCAGACCAACTCTCTTTCTTACATCATCATTCCGAACGCAGTCTGTGAGCGATACACCGCAGATTTTCCGCAGCGCACGCATCTCGACCGCGTTTATTCTACTTTCATGCTCTTTCTGCCATACCCAACTCTCGCTTCCATATGTTAGCGTAGGAATCAGCACCGCATTGTGTATGGCGAGCTGGGCCTTCTGGCTTAAGATTTTGCTGCCTAAAAGTTTTCCTAACGCTCCATTCACCCTATTCCCTGCATTCACTCTTCTTTCTATATCAGCGGAGTACCTTCCATCTCTACTAAATGCAGATCCTAGATATACAATTTCATTCACCTGTTCCAGCACTACATCGTCAACCGTTATCCTTGTATCCGTTCTGGTTTCATCTCTTTCAAACACCATAATCTTTGTTTTCTTCGCATTCAAATGTAAGCCTCTCTCCTTGCAATCATCTTTCAATGTTGTGACTAGTTGCTGCAGATCCGATGCCGACTCTGCTAGAAGTACGGCATCGTCCGCGTAAAGCAGGCAGTTCACAACCAGGTCACCCATACGCACTCCAACATTCATAGATCTAATCCTCTGGAGACAATGGTCGAGATATAGGATAAACAGCAGAGCAGACAGCACGCATCCTTGTCTGACACCAATATTGACGTCAAACCAGGGTGACAGGCTGCCCTCCACTTGCACGCATGCCGTACATCCCACATAGGTGGACTGCGCAGCACGAAGCAATGCTCCATCAATCCCATATCTCGGCAATATGTCCCAAAGGTCCTTTCGTACAACCCTGTCAAAGGCCTTCTCCATATCCACAAAACCGCAAAAAACCCTCTGACTTTTGGCCAGATGCTTCTCCACGATGTTGCGAAGAGAGAAAACTTGATCCGTGCATCCTCTACCATTCCGGAAACCTCCCTGTGCCTCCCACAACATTCCATCAGATTTCACCCTCATTCTCCTCTCAATAATCTTGCCATACACCTTTGCTGCTAAGCTGATCAAACTGATGGCTCTATGGCTGGCACAGTCCATACGTGACCCAGCACCCTTGTACAGAGGCACGATAACTGCCCGTCTCCAGTCCATTGGGACCTTTCCGTTTCTCCAGCATAGATTGCACAAGAACCAGAAAGCGTCCTGGACGCTAGCGCCACCTAGCTTGATCATCTCCGCAGATACCTTGTCTATTCCCGCGGCCTTTCCACTTTTCAGACTTCGTATCGACCATTCAATCTCGTTCATAGTGATGTCTTCATCAGACGCTGGCACCACAGAATCAGACATAGCCTCACTCTCAGTGCCAACATCAGAGACATACTCATACATTTCTCCAAAATATTCACTCCACCGTTCTAACACCTCGTTCGGGTTTGCAAGAATGTCACCAGCTTTAGATTTAATCTTACTCATTCCGGATGCCGACGAATATCCCCGAGACCTCTTAACCTCCCTCCAAAAGAGCTTGGAATTAGCCTCGAAACTATTCGTCAGTCTCCTTTCTTCATTCATAGCTACTCTTTCACGCTTCTCTTTCACTAAAGCTTTGGTTTCACTCTTGCAATAACGGTATATTTCTTTCTTCATCTCAAGCATACTTTCATCCATTTGCAAAGATGAGACATAATCGAGCCAGGCCTTCTTCTTTCTCGCTACGGAGGCTTTGACCTCCTCATCCCACCATGCGTCACCTTTCATTGTTCTACGTCTCCTTGCGCATCCACATGCCTCTTTTGCACTGTCCACCATGCTCTCTTTCAAAATGTTCCAGCAATCATCAACATCTAAGCCAGAAAGACTCGCATTCGCAAGTCTTTCATTGACTAATCCTACATACACACTCCTTACACTTTCATCTTCCAGTTTTTCATTCCTTATCCTTTCAGTGCCTCCGCATGGAGTACGCACTCGCCAGTGCCTCCACTTCTTGAAAAGCCCAGCAAACCGGCATACTACCAGGTAGTGGTCTGTTTCAAGAGTAGGGCCTCTGTAGGCTCTTGTATCCAATATACTATTGCGGAGGCGGCTATCGACTAAAATCAAATCAATCACACTTTTTTGGTCATTCCGTCTCCAAGTATACGTGTGAATATCCTTATGACGGAAAATAGTGTTTGCCACAAGGAGGTTCCGTTCCAAACATACTTCCAAGATTTGCTTACCAGCATCATTCACTCTCTTGTCTCCATATGGGCCAAGGACTGCTTCATAGTCAGATCGCTTGGTGCCAACCCAACCATTCAAATCTCCACACATAATTATCCTCTCATTTCCTTCAGTCAGGTCCAGAATTTCTCTAACAGACTCCCAGAACTCCTCTAGTTCTTGGGGACTGGCTGAGCTTACTGGCGCATAGCCTGCAACCAGAAAGACTCGCGTAATACCCAGTTTAATACGAACCCAGAGGAGTCTCGGGCCAACTAATCCATAGTCTTTCACACCAGAGACTAAACGAGAGGAAAGCACTACTCCAACTCCACCGCTGGCATGACAATTCTGTTCCACACCAGACCACAGAGCCATCATACCACCGGGAAGCTCATCTGCATCGCTGCCCTTCCGCTTAGTCTCTGTCAAGCACAGAACATCCAGGCGTCTCTCATTCATTACGTCAATCATCTCATACATCTTATCTTTCATTCCACCTCTTACATTCCACGTGCCTATACGGCACTCTGTTCTCCTCGTTCCGCAGTGTCCGGCGTGGCGTGAAGGGTGGCGGCCCCCTTCGCCGCACTCGCCACTTTTCGCACCGACGAGGGCTCGTCGGTGCGCGTCGCATCGGGGGAACGCCCTACCCCGCTCTGCGGAATTAGATCGGTCCAAGGTTGCAATCCGAAATCGGACTGGCAGGAGTCGCGACGAGCACGCCCTTGGCACATGACCCCCAAATTGTGGGATTGTATAATCTTAATATTTTGTTTCACTTTAATTCAGTTTAATATTTTGTTCAACATAAAATACCATTATGTCAACGTAACAGATATTTTTCGGTCAGTAGGGGAATGCTGTTTGCTATGTGCAAAATATATGTCCAGTAATATAAAGCTAACGTATCTACGGATTTGACAATAAATATGTGTTTGTTAGCGTTTCACGCAACACAATTCAAAAATTTAATTATTCTATTGCGTATTATATATAATATTTCCACATCAGTATTTTTTTATAATCAAACACATTTTGTGGAGAAAGCCAGCAAATGGCTGCCTTACATAAAAAAGCCAAGCTATTTCTTTTAACTACAGAAAACGTTAATTAAGTATAATACTAATTTTACAAACCTTAACATTGACCACACTAGATTCTAAAACAGATGATTCTTATTCTCATTGATCATACAAGATTCCAAAACTGATGTTTCTTATTTTCCGAACATTAAAATAAATAGGGTTACTCAAAAACTAATTACGAACCTCGCTCGTTTAATTGGACATTAGCGTAAAAATGGCGCAATTAGCAGAGAAGCTTATCTCACCGAAATTTATTCCATCGTTTCCAAATGGTGTTTAATTTGGAATAGAAAAAATCTCTGATCACCCTCCGAGCGACTTTTGCGATTGGTGGCAATACAGGAGATTTACACGTTTTGCGATTTACATAAAGGACGTGAAAATAATCTGCGACGTATCAATTCAAATGAGCACAAAGACTTTATGTTTATGGTAGAAAATCACAATATATGTTATTCACTTCTGTTTTGAAGTGAAGATTCTAGTAACATATTTCTGAACTATTGAAAATATCTAGAGTACGCTGTAAATAAATAATAAATAAATATCCGACAACATCACATACATTGATTTGACTCGGAGGTAAGTAGCTTACCCACTTGTGTTACGGATATCAGAATCAACAGTGGTATTACAAATATATACTTAAATACCAGATATTAACACCCAGACACAGAACAAACACAAATATTAATCACACGAATGTTTATCCTGGGTGGGGATCGAACCCACAACTCTTGGCGCATAGGGCAGGGTCACTACCAAATGCGCCATCGAGCCAGTCAAATGTAATGAAGATTGTTTGAAAGCTACGTTTCTTTCATTCGCTTTGCTGGAGGCTTCCACTGGTCGCAGTATTAAAGTAAAAAAAAAAAACGAAAATATCGCCATGAAAATTGAGTTTGTTTTTGACTCTGCCTACCCCTTCGGGGATTATTGGCATGGTGATATGTATGTATGTATGTAAAATCGAGTTAACCTATGTGAGAGCCAAAGGATTAATAAAGCTTGTTAAACCACATTTAACCAAAATGCAGGTGGGTTGGATGCCAAATTATGAAATAATGACAAGTAGCTAGCTCGTTGTCTCCACAATCACAAACCCTATTTCGAATACAGTTCCTTTGTAATGTATGCATCCTTATTGGCTTTGATCCTAACAAGCTCCTCTAATGAATAAATTGGTCTATCAGTTAGAACATTCCAATTTATCTATTAAAGCTAGAATCAAGAGCTCGAAACGTTAGTGCCATTCGTACCCAAACTAGAATAATTGGTTTTCGCAAACGGATTCCGAAATCAGAATTTCCTTTTAATTAAAAGAAGAAAGTTTTGAAATGAATTCCGACTTCATTTTAGTCTCGTTCGTTTTTATTTACGTGTTCGTTTTTCCTTCTTTGTTAGGGCTTCATGTATAGATGGAAATTGCAAAACTTTGTCAAATTACACTACAATTTCAACCACTTTAACTTGAAATGCTATTCATAACAGAGGAGAGACACTTATTAGTTTATATTCCTATACTAAAGTCGATCGTAAAACAAGGTAAGTATTATACTACGAATATATAAAACAAAAGATGAATACATAGCAGAGTGGATCCCATATTTAACTGAAATATGGTTAGGACTATTATCAATTTAAGTAACCACCTAGTAGTCAACATTAACAACCTGATTACTCGCGGTTTAGATCGAAGTACCATTTTGAAATCAAAATATTGGTTATTCATTTGATTTATCTTTTATATGGGAGTTTGAACATTAAAAGCTTCTTAATTTTCCCTGAACTATTACTAAGTTAATTAACTAACATTAAATAACATGACTTCGTTTTAATAACACCATATCATACACACTTTAATTAGGTTTATTACCTTGAACTTCCAATCAAGGAGCAAAATGGCATATCAATTACTTTTTACGATATTTTACTTTTATTATGCAAAGTACAATGTTGGTAACAATGATCCAATCAGATTCAATAACATTTAATCAGATGTAATTAGTCTGACGTAGTTTTTCCTAGCTGTAAAAACTACGTCAGACTAATTACTAAACCTAGTCGTGGCGATTACTGAGTCACTATGGATACCATGGTAATCTATAACGCACCGAGTCTACTCCAAAAGGTATCTTACTTACTTATGCACTTGAAATGTGTAAGTTTTAATGATTCACACTTGAGTACGTTTGAGAGACTGAGCAATAAGGTGAAAGACAGATTTATTATAATCTAATTAAAAACATAATATTAGTAACAATTACTATTTTGACTGAATATTTTATGTCATGATTAATATACATTATTATCGTTATAAGTATTACTTAGTGTCTTAAAATAAATAATTTTAGACTTGCATCGATCCGTTATATTCTGACCTCATAAAATTCGTTCTTATCTTCATATTTATCTTTTGCAGATATCTTTGTTAAAAATTGTATGTACTAGCAACACGCAATATAATTAATTCATACACTTTCTCGCCTAATGTCGGCTTATCGCAATAAATTTCCATTCCCTGTCCACCCTCAAAGACGTAACGTAATAAGGCCGAAATATATTACTAATACACAAATGGTATGCCCGGGCGCCGTAATCTTTTTATCACCAAACACGTATGTGATTAAACTTCTAATTCAAATTTGCAGACGGGTGTAACCAACATTTAACTCCAATAAGAGTATGGATACACTTTGTAGCGTTCATCTTGCATTAAACTTTGTTTAAATATATGAGTTTATCAGCGATCTTTGCGTCAGTGTAGAAATTAGGTAAAACTCAATGCGCTGACTTTGAAGTAACTCTACATCATGTATGTATGTATATAAGCGCTAAACCTATTGGTTTTGCAGTGTGTCGCTTAGGTGATGGCTCGGCAGGTCAAATCTAACATTACTGTTATTACTGTTATCTATTCTTGGTAGAAATAGTGTATACATGTCATATATTGATCGTACTAGATTATATAGATAAGACAAGTCATAACTTTCGTGTTTGGGAAAACCGAACAGAGAACGCGAGGGCCACGCCTGACCGATGCGATGCCGCGGACGCGTCGACAGGTCACGTTTGCCACAATACGAATAGTTACCGAGTTATTCTTTGTCAGACGTCATCCATCATTCGAACGATAAGTTAGGCTGACTGCGATAGAACTTCTGCCTGTGGGAGAGGTCGCTGCCTTGTCATAATCGTGAGACGGCGTTCGAAGTGTGTTGACACCTTTTTATCGATATTGTTGTAGGTAGTCTTTATAGGGTTGGAGAACTTTGTTGAGAACGTTAAAGTTTGTTATTTATTCTTCATTATAGCTGTGCGTGTAGTGTAGTTCTTCTATTCTTATGTGCTGTATCGTTTATTATCTTGTAAAATTTAAAATTATAAATAATGTCGCCATTGAATGTACGCGTTTTTATCAACGGTAAACATCGTACTCAGACGACGATTTTGATGATTATATAACCTGCTTATGCTCTCATTTATAAATACGTCAAATTAAACTAATATGCACTATAACGTGATTTATAAAAGTAATTAGTAATAAATAAATACCTATAAAAAACACAACTTTAATTTGAATATAAATGAAGTCACAAATCTCCCTTAAACCTATTATACAACACTGTAAACTTCATACACACATATATGTATACCTATATAAATATCTATATTTTCGCGTTTTGAAGTTCCCAACAGAAAAATTTGGATGGCTAATTAAAAATTCGGCCAAAAGCTTCGCAAACAGGACTAGTTTACGCGTTTCAGTCGGTCTGAGCGCTTTCCGAACATTTTACTCCATTTTTTCCTGCAGCACCTGGATTACGCGCCCGAAGTGTTTTTGGATTGAGCATTTGAATTTTTCTTTCAATATTCAAACCAAAGTACCGTTTTACTTGTATTTTCATAAAACAATGATAACCGCAAGGTTTGTTATTAGTTTTTTTGGAGAAATAAGAAAAAAAACATAATTTCTTAATACCATTTTCATATTCGTTTGGTTTAAATGTCATCAAGTTTTCAACTCCCATTTTTTAATAAGTTTTCTCGAAAAATTCGTTATAATACATTTACTTAAAATTAAAAGTTTGTCTACAAACAGTAGATTTACTTCTAGGGTGATAGCTACAGTATTAATTTGCCGAATTACGGACGTTTTTAATGTATGGGAGCTAAAGATTTGTGCTTTTAAATCGAAAAAACTCATAATTTCTCAAACTTCTCATAAATAGGCATCAACACTTTCTGAAGTGACAATAGAAAACTAAACGATATTTGCAGTATATGAACCGTGTAGGTGCTCACACACGCTAGTAGAGTTGACAAAGTGTTGTCACAACACTTAGTCGCCACTCGATCTTTGAGTAAAAACACCGGTGATTAACGAGCAAACAAACTCGTTTATATAAAATGGACGGCCCGGTAGATAGTACTCTTATTAAGGGCTTTCAGTGTATTATGTCTACATCAAGCTTGCCGATGGGATCGTTTCTGTGCGAACTACGCGCTCGCACTAAAAGTGGAAGTACGTGTTGCTTGTTCGGGGACCTAGGCCCGATTAACTATCTTGGTGTATTGTATTTAAACATAGTGGCGAGAATAACTTCGTCAGCGTGATGCAGGATTGTAAAGCGTTTCTGCATGTTCTATCGACGTCATCTTTTTACATACCTATTATTGGAGCTATAAATCTGACTATCTTGTGGCGCGATCGGTACATTTTTAATATTTTAAATTCAAATTTATTTATTTATATATTGCTTAAAAAAGCACATTTAAAAATTAAATAAATACAGAAAATGCGAAAGTAACTTTGACATTTTCACACAATTCAGCACATTGAAATGAAAGGTACCTACGTCAGAAATGTTAACCCCAAAAAACATAGACAACTTTTAAATCGGATTATTTGATAGATCTTGAGAGACGCGGGATAGAGTTTCCGTCTTGGTGGAACATACTGAGTATCCTGCTGATGCAACCGCAAAAAGCGCTAGTATTGAATATATATTAGAATTTAACCATAAAGGTCGATGTGTCGTAATCACACTTTTATAATGAATATGTAGTATTAGTAAGTCGGTCGTCCAATACTTCACTAAGTAGTTTTAGGGGTAGGCAGAGTCAAATAGGCAGCATGCCCCTTCAACCACATTCAGGCAAAAATAAAGTCGGGATGGGTTAGATGGAAAATTCTGAAAAAGTAGTGACAAGCAGCCGCTTGTCACTACTTTGTGATGTGTGATTATGTAGGCGACAGGTTAGCCAACCTGTCGCCTACACAATCACACATCCAAAACCCGATATACCATTAGTCGCCTTTTACGACATGCTAGGCAAGAACCACAGTTGGCATATTCTTTTTAAGTCCCAGACCAATATGGGACAGTGGGCTGGGTGGGATGGAAAGCTGTGAAAAAGGAGTGACAAGTGGCTAGCTTGTCGCCTACTCAGTCACATACCCAAAAGCCTGTAAACCATTAGTCGCCTTTTACGACAAGCTAGGCAAGAACCACAGTTGGCACATTCTTTTTTAAGTAATTCTGATTCTTAAAAAACGTTTAAAATTCTAGCAGGAACCTGTAGCTGTATTCTGTAGGTATCGATGGCAAATAAGCATGGTGTAAATATTAAATGTACGCGGACATCATTAAAATAGGAATCAAGTATCAAATTACGGCTGTCCTCCCTTGTTCAGTCAATATTGAGAAAGTAACTGACCCTTTTTACAGGAAACCTATGGCCTGCAGTGGGCGGATACTGATTGATTAGTTTGTTCTGACTCCCACCAATGTAAACAACACCGACGCAATGGTATTTAGGCACAACGCAAACGCTGGGAGATGACCTACAAAGCTAAAGCTCTTCTTAAATAACAATCATGTCGACTACTTAGTAAAGAAATATCCAGTTCAAATCTAAGAGTCTACACAAAACAAATCTAAAAGATATTTGAGGAAATGATGAAAGTAACTCAACTAATTCTCCAAGGTACGGAATATCTCGTTTCAATTTACTTCAACTGAAAAACTGGAATATTTAAAGAGAGGCAATATTTTGCAAGATAATCACTGAATATAAAAATAAATAATAAATTATCCAGACTAACACACCAATTCCCTAGTTCCAAACTAAACTTATGCTTGTGCTATGGATACTAGGTGAACGAATAGACATACTTAAATACATTTATAAACATCCATGACTCGAGTAAAAATGTCGATGTTCATCACACGAAACATTTGCCCCTAGCGGGATTCGAACCCGCGACCCTTGGTTTCGTGGCCAGGGTCTCTAACTACTCGACCAACGGACCAGTCACTCGACCAACGGGCCAGTCGTATGAATGTATTAAACTTGATAAAAGTGAAGTAACAATAATAGATTCCTGGAAATAATTTCAAAAGCGAGAAAGGAGTAAAGTAGTAATATTATATATAAAAATATATAATAATTCATATACAAATATAATATACTTTTTTCCTAATAAGTAGTACAAGTGAGGGAAATCTTCGTAAGGAAACTAGTGAATAACCATTTACTAAATTGCATATTTTTTCTATATCAAAGTTCGATGCCACTTATGGTTATTAACTCAGATTACAGGCTGTAATCTGAGGTTATTAACAATAACTGATAATAACTTATTATCATTATACCGAAGTCAATAATAGTGGATAAAACTAAAGAAGACTGGAAATGTGACGAACTGTAATAAAGAAGCAAAAGAGACACTAAAAGATATATCTAGTATGAGTAAAAATATAACGGAAACCACAGACAGAAAACGAAGACGTATTTTTCAGACAGGAATGCTAAAAATCATACACATTGTGCCCCCAGCTATTAAACATTAAGCAAACATGATTCAATATTCAAGACCGCCGCATGAAGATGTCTCATACCTGCTTACTTGCCTGATAGTAATTTCATTTCACCGACATCCACCCCACAACATCCCCTCTACAATTATTTTCATAAAATTGTATCACAAAGCTGTAACCAAGTTAGAACGAATTCGTTATTTGTATGAAAATATATAGCAAAAGAATATTACCACCGCATACTTTTGACGTCTCATCCTCCTTTATAAATTGTTTGTAATCTACTTTTCCTTTTGAGCTTTTTTGGTTATAAAACGACGATGTTACTGCTGTAATGATACTTTTATCCACCTGGTCCAAACTTGGAACATATTTGTGTTGTTTTAAGAACTTTTGGATTTTTGCTTTTGCAGATAAAGAAATCATTTCTACACTCCTGGAATGTATAAATATATATAGTATATATATTTAAAAAATAAATAAGGGTAGTTTTTTAACGATGATATTATACTGATTATATAAATACTGGCTCGATGGCGCATTCGGTAGTGACCCTGTCCCATACGCCAAGAGTTGTGGGTTCGATCCCCACCCAGGACAAACATTGAATAGAATAGAATAGAATAGAATAAATGTTTATTTGGCACATTACAAAATTTGCTTACAAACTAAAACTATAACTATACTAAACTATATGTAGCCAAATAGGCCTCCGCTCAGCTATTGTCGAGACACAGTGTGCCACGACGCTGGTTTTCTGCGGACACCTTTTCTGAAGATGGCGTCTGGTACATGGTAAACAGTAGGCGACATTGGAAGGCATTACAATAAACATTACATATGATTACTTATATTTAATTACGAAATATTAAATAAAAGCAATACGAGACTTAAAAAATTTAAAAGTTAAGTTAGAATCTAGACATATACTCAATGTAGGAACTAAAATATTATTCGGACTTTTGAGCTGTTAATAGATGCTTTTTTAGTTTTACTTTAAAAGAACCAATGCTACAACTATGTCTAATGGGTGGGGGAATATTATTCCAGCACTTTGAAGCCGAATATCTGAAACTGCCACGAAAAGCTGCAGTATTATATGCTGGGCAAATAAGTCGATCATATAAACGCGACTCACGCTGTGTGAATTTAAGTTTGCCAAAAAGATACTGTGGACTTTTATTTACTATAACACCGAACAATAAGGTGGCGAAATGTAATTTACGCCGCGTTTCCATTTTTAAAAAATCCTTATTATTTAAATAAGGGGTTATATGAGACCTAGGCGGTATATGAAAGCAGAACCTGGCGCAAGAATTTTGGAGCCGTTGGATCACGCATTTCGTGCGAGCTAGTAGACTGGTACCTATTACAGTATCAGCATAATTTAACTTAGATAATACAAGTGACTCGCAAAGCTGAATTCTAACATCAATACTTAAATACTGACGTATTTGGTACAAAACCCGTATCCTGTAGTAGCACTGCTTCGCCACTTCATTAATATGCCTCTCAAATTTCAGTTTCCCATCTATCCAAATTCCAAGATTTCGTACGTCATTTACCCGTTCAATATTCACATTATTCAATTTAAGTTTCGGTGTATGTCTAATGATTTTCTCTATTTGATTTTTTGACCCTAAAACTAAAAACTTGGTTTTGGCAGGGTTCAAGATTAATCCATTATTTTCGGACCATTTAGCTATATGTTCAAGGTCTTTGTTGATTTTATCTACAGCTATTTGTGTATCTGATGGTTTAAATGAAGTGTAGATTTGGAGGTCATCTGCATAAAGATGATAACGTGTGTGCAATACTGACTGTGGCAAGTCCGCAATGTAAATAATAAACAGGATAGGCCCCAAAATTGACCCTTGTGGCACACCTTTGTTTAAAGGAGATGTAGCCGAAACTTTTTTGGTTCCATCAACATTAGTAACCTCTACCTGTTGGGAACGATTTGACAGATAATTAGTAAACCATTTCAATGCAGTTTCGTCAAAACCATAATACCTTAGTTTCGCAATAAGCATATCTATATTAATCGTGTCAAACGCTCTAGAATAATCCAAAAGAACCAAAATAGAACCCATCCCACTATCACGTCCCGTCAATATATCATCCACAACATCAAGTAAAGCAGTAGCCGTACTTCGTCCTCTCCTGAATCCAGATTGTTTATCTGGTAAGATATTATTTACACTTAAGTATTCATTAATTTGTAAACTTATAACTTTTTCTATTATTTTAGATATACAAGGTAATATACTGACCGGGCGGAGATCGTTTTCTGTTAAAGGATGATTTATCTTTGGGAGCGGTTTAACTATTGCTTTTTTCCATATTTCCGGGTAATCGCCAGTTCGCAGAGATTTATTAACAATTACAGTAATGATATTTAATGTCCGAGGTAACGTTAACAAAATCATATTAAGGGTAATACCATCAACTCCCTGTGCATTGGTAGATATATCCTTTATAATTCTAAATATAGTAGCTTCGTCAACAGGTTTGAGCGAGAATACAGCATCACCAAAACGATTATTTGAAAAATATGCAAGACTAGATGAATTTACATTGCCATCACCAGGAACTTTTAAAAAATGTTCGTTAATACGGTTAGGATCGCTAATTTTATCAGGTAGTTCTTCAGGTTTTGAATTAAAATCAACAGCATTTTGTTTAAAATTTTTCCATAGCTTGCGAGGGTCTTTGATATTTTTATTTATACAGTACTGATAATATGCAGTCTTTTCATTACAAATAGCTTTCTTTACTAGGTCTTTAAGTTCTTTATAGTAATTTTTGTCACTTTTTAATTTAGTTTGACGACTTTTTGCGTGTGCTTTATCTCTAAGAAACATCATATCCTTGACAGTCTGGGTTATCCATGGATAACTCGCTTTTTTCAAAAGAACCTTTTTTATGGGTGCGTGAAAATCAAATAAATCCCTAATATGTGCATTAAAAGCGGCTACTAAATCATTAACACTATCGCAGGGTAATCCCTCCCAATTTATATTATTTACATGTCCATTAAACAAGTCAAGATCTATATCTTTCAATGGTCTGAAAAATATCCATCGTGGTCTTGGTTTGTTTTTTTTTACATTTACTTCATAGCAGATAAACGCATGAGCACTGAGATCAGGTATATAATTAACGATTAGTTTATTTACTACAATGTTGCTACACACCAAGTCCAATAAAGTCTCTGAGTGTTCAGTAAAGTGTGTTGGCCTTGTTACATATTGAGTTAAGTTCATGCAATTAAAAAAATCATTTAGTTTTACCGCATTGGATTCGTTAACTCGACTCATATCAACGTTAAAGTCCCCCATTACTATAATATTATCAGATGCCGAGAATAATGTCAAAGAGTCGGATAAAGCATTTAAAAACGTGTCTAAGCACAGCCAAGGAGGCC
Source organism: Glyphodes perspectalis (assembly GCA_951394215.1). Classification (NCBI taxonomy): domain Eukaryota; kingdom Metazoa; phylum Arthropoda; class Insecta; order Lepidoptera; family Crambidae; genus Glyphodes; species Glyphodes perspectalis. The sequence continues at coordinate 14,344,294 of OX596201.1, read as the reverse complement.
GGTATATCGTACCTACTACGACTTTGACACCATTTACTCTAACATTAAGCCACATCTGTTCTACCATAGGAGAGACTGGGTGTTCAAGGATACGAGCATATAGTCCTTTTCTTATGTAAAAGCCAACACCTCCCCCACGCGATCGTATGCTTGCTGGCCGAGGCTTATGCAATAGCCTGTAACCCGGCGGAGCAGGCGCCCGTTTCTCTTCTCCCTCCCTAAGCCAGGTTTCGTTAATAGCCATAACATCGACATTGTATCTTTCCATAGCCACTAAAAACTCATCATGGCGAGTGCCCAATGATCCGGGATTTAGAAATCCAAAAGATAAACTTCGGCGTATTACAAAACGTAAAATAAATGAGTGTAACCTTTGGATATATTTACAATTGCACAGATATCGTTTTATGACCGTTACGTGGCGAATATTTAGTCTATATATATTATATTTATACTCATACATTGTGTACATGTACATAGCAATTATATGAAATTTGTATATTTTGTTTTTAACTAGGGGGTCTGAAAATAAATAAAAATCACAATAAATAGACCTACTGCTACGGTTAAGGAATATATCAGAAGATACTTTGTTGTAAGTATTATTACTTAACATTAAAATATAGAAATGAAAAGATAACATTGAGAAACATACCCTTAACTTAATACGATTAAGCACCATAGTAACATTATTATCACGTAAATAACCAATACATACATTTTCATCCATAAACAGTAGGAATTCTTTTTTACATTTAAAATCACAAGTTGGTTCATGGCAATATAATAAAACAAAACATTATACTTTTTAGAAAAACAAATAAAAACATACATAAGCTTTGAAATCACATAAAAATTTATAGGGCGTTTAGATTGTCTACTGAGTACCAGCACTGCCAGACCCAACAGTGTCCACGCCAAAAACCCTAGAGATGTCCATATCTGAACACAGTCGATGAACCGTGCCGCCTTGCTCTCGTCGTACAAATACTTTTCCGTCCCGTGTCCAAACGTATCTCCACTTCAGACGTTTAGCGACTTCTCGTATTTTTTGAAAGAGCTGGCGGTTCGATCTAGTGAGCCGCTCGTTAACATAGAATCGGCCCCCGGCGCCCGGCAGGCCCGTGCCCTCCGTAGTGGCGCCGCGTCGGACACGCGCGGCCTGCAGTAGAGCATCCCGTGCGGAGCGGCGCGCCAGGCGCGCGACCAGCGGCCGTGGCCGGGACGGCGCCCCCTCCGCCGCGCCTCGCACTGGTCCAGCTCGTTCAACGCGTACAATATCACGCTCCTCTAGATTTAATCCCAGTTTTTTGGCCACGGTAAGGAAGACATGAGTGGGGTTTTCATTTGACTGCTCCGGTAAGCTGGTCACCTCAACATCATTAGACAACATTTGCTGGTCGCGTTCCTGTATGTCCGACTTTAATTGTAGAATTGTTTCTTCCAGCCCTCTTAGATCTGTACTCTTCTCCTCATTCATTCTGGATTCCAAAATATCGACTTTTGCTTCTAAGCCGTCGATGCGCTTATTTTGTTCCTTAATAGTAGCATGAAGATCTGTTATTATTGTATTCATCATACTGACTTCCTGTCGTACTGCCCGCATTTCCTTTAATAATAGCTCGAATCTATCACAGTCCGTTCGTTCCTCATCCGACACGTCTTTAACATTGAGGGGAATTGTGTTCCGTTTTACTCGTTGCGTCACGTTCAGATTCTCATAGTCCGGGCTACTCCGGCGAGTATCAGTCTTTTGCTTGCTGGGATCTGGAACTGCTTGACGAACGGGTGTGTCTGAATTACCCTTTTTTGGTTGTTTGCTAACGCACTCCGGACACTTCCATGTACTAGTACGATTCGAACCTGCAGCATAAAACGAGTAGAAACGACTACTACTCACATTTGCACATTCTAAGTCATATGTAGCCTTACAAACTGTGCATCGCATGAACTCGCTTTTGGGCAGGGATTTTTTACATCCCGCACAGCTTCCTGAATGCAATAAAGGGTTTGGAGACATCGTTTGGTACTAGTTAGCGCCCTCTGCTGAGAAGAAGTTGACCCAGTATATAGTTGGGAAAAGTAGATAAAACTTAATATTTCTCCTTATTCCTTTTAGCCGCTAGATGGCGGTAAATCTCACAAGCGGTTTGGCGGTTTTTCCATATATACTAGTGCCATCTATTGTCGAGGGGTAAAACCATAAGAACGTTCTAGAATATTATTGTTTTCTTTATATCAAAATCAATAGAAAGTTATTAAAACGTCCACTATCCGAAAATTTTGTACACTCAGCAGCTTTCATAGACAGTCAATTACAGTTTATACTACACGTTAACAAAATCACACCACGTAAATATCACAATTAGAAGTAATTCACTTAATGTGTACTCAATTTGTAGTTTGTAATTATACACTTAGATACTGTCAAAGATAACACTATCACAAAACCATCAATTACTGCGTAACTTAATAATCAACTATTGAATACTTTCAGATGCTGTTTACTATTTTTAAATCAATTTAACTTATTCGAACTTTTTGTTTACTTGACCAGCGCCATCATTGGTGTGATGAAGACTTGTGTTTGTTCTGTGTCTGGGTGTTAATATCTAATACTTTAGTATATATTTGTAATACCACTGTTGATTCTGATATCCGTATCACGAGTGCTTAAGCCACTTATCTCGGTTTCAGATTAATGTATGTGATGTAGTCGGATATATTATTTATAATTATTTACCATTAATATAAACTCTCATAACACATATAAACTATATTTGGCCCTATGAAACAAAATCTGATTTTCTTGCGGATATATTTTGATGTCCATAGTACCTACGTTAGATACTGCGTATGTGTGTGTGTGTCATTCCTTGCCGTGACGCGGCAACGGCGAATGTCGCAGGTTTACCTTTAGTAGAGGTTGGTGTTATTAATGACTAGATACTACTTTACCATAAATACGGAATGGAAGTACTGCTAATATAATTTAAACCAGCTACCTTCATGTAGCTCGGCAAAGAGGAAAAATATGGTAAAGAAACCTGCAAATTCAGATAATATGTAGAATCCAATTTGTTTGATTCCCCAGCAAAACGTTGCGAAGATCACACGGCAGTCACATTAATGTAATAAGCAAAATATCCTAGATTTGCTTAGCAAACACTGACTGAGCGATATAACGCTTGAGTAGCAGAAAAGACATAGAAAATATATTTGCGGTACATTTTCCGGTAAATTCTTCATATATCCGCACTTCTCCTCCCGTCCCATATTGGTCGGGGACCCAAAAAAATGTACCTACCATATATGTTCCGTGCCAACCATGACGTAAAGGGGACCAATGGTGAGTTGGAGATTATATAGGTGACGTGCTAGCAATTGGTCAATATTTTTTCACAACTTTCCTTCTTAACCAATAATTATTTTTTTTTGGCTAAATGTGGTTTATGGTTTTTATCGTTCCTTGGACTTTACCTGCCATTTGAGAAATGCAAACATGATGTTATATAACATATACGTATGCTTTCTCAGCGAATTCTAGTTGAGTGATATAGCACAAGGAAGAAGAAAAGACTTAGAAAGTATAAAAAAGTGCAACTATGCACTACTTTTCCCGTTGACCGTTGATGAACGACATGTTAACTCCTATACTGCATCTTAAACTATCCAATACACCAGTAAGATATTGCAAAGTTACAGCGTGTAGCACCCACTCTCGTTGTATTAAGCGCATTGTTCCGTCCGCTTATAGACCGATTAGAACCACTAACGTGGTTAGGGAGAGCTGGTCTGCAGTCCAGATAGCGCGCAGTCTGCACCTAATCAACCTGGTACGGTATTTTCCGTATCGGATCTCAAGGAACCTAAGTACTTGAATGAACTGTAAATAATCATGCTATAGAGATTTGGTCCTTAGTAGTGTTACAGTAGATCGAAAGTTTACTTCTGTGACGGACTTTTCGAACAAATTATGGAGGATGATAAAGTTTGATGTGAAAGACAAAATAAGTCAATTCAAATACTGAGATGTAATGTGATCGTACTCTTTTTTGGCTGTAAGTAAAAAACCCTTTACAGTTGCTTAATATGAAATAATCAAGCAACATTACAATTAAAATAATTCTGGTATTTCTATTGCTCAGATAGTTTACGGCCAAAATAAGTAGAAATTTTATAATAATGGTTGTTTTATAAATTTGACAGTGATATAGATAGTATGACACAAAAAAAAAAATTATGCACTTTCCAATACTTCAACTTGCTGCATTTACTTTCAAATGTACTAAACCCTTTTTTTTTCCCTGGTGAAATCCGTCATGGATCTCCCACGGCTCGGGGGAAACTGCGGGAGTATGTCCGACTCCTACTGACTAAAACACCCGGGGTGTTACGCCGCATCGCTTCTCGAGGAGCCCTGGGAACGCTATGCCTACCAACGAACCGCTCTCACCTGCGGTCGCTCTTGCGAGCACGACTTTAACATTGCTCCAATGAGCTATACTTTGACTAGACGCCCCGAAACACAAGGGGCGTCTACGTCTGGCTAGGATGCCGGTGATGGACCCCCGATTCATCACTAGCTAGCGCAGGCTATGGCGGCATGCGTGCCGTGAAATGCGCACGACGCCGACCGGGCCTACTGCGACGCATGGGCTGGGAGTTCGGGTCTCGCTCCCGCTCTCTTTCTGCCGTCTCCTTTTGCGTCATGACGGTGTCGCAAAATGTCAACATCGCGCGCCACGCCGTCCACTGCCCACCATAGCTCGTGTGATTGCCGGCATAAATGTACTAAGCCCACCACATCATAACGTGCATAGATAATTGTAAAAAGCACGAAAGCATATTTAAAATTCCAATTTGAATTGAAAAATATACATTCTTAAAATCCGCCATACACAAAACTGGTAGATCAAATCAGCAGCAAACGCTATCAAAATGTCACCAGGTGCACGCTCGCAATGCGGAATAAAGAGTGTTTTCCGAGACAAAACGAATGCAGGTGCAAAATCGGAGCATTCCCTGTGGCCGCGGTGGCTTGCTAACGACCTGCCTTCATGTTTATAGGGTTCCCTACCGAAATAAAAAATGACCCTTATACATACATATTCTCATAACTAACTAACTAAACTTCACGCCACTTCCCTAGCGGGGTAGGCAGAGAGAACCGAACATAATGTCATCACGCCTGTAAACGCCGAATAGGTAGGCAGAGTCAAAGGAGCAGCTAGAACAGAACATTGCACATTGCTAGCTTGACCAAATACAGCCAAATAGTAAAACTCAGCTGGGTTAGATTGAAAATTTTCCATATCCCTTATGATAATACAATCATCATCGTCTTGCCCTTCTCCTAGTTCATCTGGGGGCGGCGCAGCATGTCTTCCTCTTCCATACGTCCCGATCAGCCGTCATCAAGCCATCCACTCCCATTTCACTCATATCATCTTTCACACAATCCATCCATCTCTTATTTGGCCTTCCTCTTCCTCTCCATCCTCTAACATTCATACTCATCACTCTCTTTGTCAATGTCCTTCCTCTCTTCTCATCACATGCCCATACCAAGATAAACGGTTTTCAAACAAAATCACAATTTAATATTTATGTAATTTCAATAAATTTTAAATTAAAATCGAAACACAAAATTTGTATTTACACAATAATTGCATAGGTATATTGCGTGCATTGAAATCCATTTTGTGTATGAATTAATTAATCAAAAGCGTTCAACTCAACGTAGCAATTTGCTACGAAGTGCTACGTTCGCTACGAATTTCGCGGTACAATACGCTCTGAGGTTCAATACAGTTCCAGATTAATCTTAGGATTTCGGGTCGCGCACTTATCGAAATTGTATTTAACAGCACATAACATAGTTGTCATCATTGAAATCTTAGCACTAAATGAATAGATGTACCAGATAATGCACACTACATAGTATCAAAGATCTCATCTTTACTGGGAAAACCAGATGACGACAACTTGGGGTATCTTCAAGAAATTAATGAATAGAGAATAGATGTTCTATTATGAAATATACTTCTTAAGCTCCGAGCCTGGAGAACTTTATTTAGATATTTGGCAGCAGCAGATAATAGTTGATTAACAGTTTACGTCACAATTTACGTCACAAATAAGATATGAAATTCACATGGTAAGTCGTAAGTATTTGAGTATACTACCGATAGAGCAAAATATAAAAATAATTACGTCTCACTTTACAATTACGAATTAAATACCTCCTCGAATCAAAGGTATACAAGGGTTCTTTCTTTATACCCACATTTATCCAAAAGGCGTGCCAGACACAATGAATTATTTAGGGTTATTTAAGATAACAATCTTTGGCGTCTCGAATTTGCTATCGGATTCATAAAACACGATACAACGTAAATTTATTTGGCTATTTATCAGAAATTCTCAATATTCTTTGATTCCTCTTTGAAAGATACTTTTATTTGTAGCCCTTAAGGAACGAGAGGGTGAAATCCAAATTATTCGGGTAATTCAAACCTAAGATTCGATTATAATCCTAAACAACTTTGCGGAAGAAACCCATTATCATTTCATTGTTCACGATTGCGCATTACAAAATCCATTTTCCATTTTGTTTTTTACAAATCAACGAATTTCGGTTTAAGAAAGCATAGCATTAAATAATGTAGACCCATGTATATTTAAACACATACATGAGACTTTTCTTAACAAAATTTGAACCCTGTTCGTTAACTTTTTGTTGTCTCTGTAATTATAACTTAACACGTTGTAATACTCCACAATTAAACAATATGTACAGTGCAATGACAAAAATGCAATATCTGACATGTACCTTTAATGAATTGATGGTGTGAAGTGACGACATATCTATGTACAGCGCTAATGGACGAGACTAACTAAGACGCTCACCTGTTGTCAACTCAGCAGCATACGGCCCTTTGATAAACGTACAATAATTGACCTGTCTCGTGAGCGATCCAGCGGTGTGAGACACGGCATGTCGTCCATGTCAACTTAATGACATACGTGGCGCCGATAACTGGCGCTGTCAACTCAACAACATACGTACTTCTGTGATAAAAATACAATGGCTGTCCTGTCTCGCAAGTAGTTGAGCGGACGAACGGAGCGGCGGATGAGCTTAATAATACACCTGGTACCGCAGTACTCGCCTATCATACAATAGAGTATGTTGAAAGCTGCTTGTCTATGTCAAGGACAGAATGACTGAACTGTCTCGAAAATGATCAATCAGCGTTTGATGCTGTAGGTAGCTTGGCTAAATTTGCAACGCGTCTGGTTCCACAAGCTGGCTTTAGGCGCGGCCGGTCGCCGCTGTCAACATAGCGGCCGGTCGCCGCTGTCAACATAGCGGCATGCCTTATGCCACGAACTTGCGCTCGCCACATAAACGAGTATAATACCATTACCAACATATAAGTGCTGTTGACAATCGTGCAATGACTGACCTGTCTCACAAGTGTTCCAGCGGCGTGAGGCGCGGCCGGTCGCCACCGTAAACATAGTGGCATGCCTTATGCCACGAACTTGCGCTCGCCACATAAACGAGTATAATACCATCAACAACATATAAGTGCTGTTGACAATCGTGCAATGACTGACCTGTCTCGCGAGTGGTCCAGCGGCGTTAGGCGCGGCCGGTCGCCACCGTCAACATAGTGGCATGCCTTATGCCACAAACTTGCGCTCGCCACATAAACGAGTATAATACCATCAACAACATATAAGTGCTGTTGACAATCGTGCAATAACTGACCTGTCTCGCGAGTGGTCCAGCGGCGTGAGGCGCGGCCGGTCGCCACCGTCAACATAGTGGCATGCCTTATGCCACGAACATGCGCTCGCCACATAAACGAGTATAATACCATCAACAACATATAAGTGCTTTTGACAATCGTGCAATGACTGACCTGTCTCGCGAGTGGTCCAGCGGCGTGAGGCGCGGCCGGTCGCCGCCGTCAACTTAGCGGCATGTCTGGTGCCGCCGCGGCCGGCTACGCGCCGCCGACTCGCGCGCACCGCGCCCTCACCCGCGCACAACACTTACACACGCATCACTGGCACTAGTTGACACTCGCATTTATTTATCACCACACTGCACCTGGAACAAAGTGTGAGCATTATTTTTATATAACAAACTAACTAACTAAAATTCACGCCATTTCCCTAGCGGGGTAGACAGAGAGAGCGGACTGGAATGGAAATGGATCCTTTTCATACAAGCTCTACGGTTTTTATTACTCCTAACATTACCTTATTTTCATTTAGATCAATTTGAATGCCTTTGGTGACAAAATTATTAATTTTGTCAAAAGTGGTTTCACGTCGGAGAATGTAACTACTGAGACTAGCGTAGTATGCATGCATACATACTCGTATATCGACCAAAAAAACTAAATTTTCTTGATAGCCAAAAAAACGCTATATTCTGTTAAGGTAGAATTCCATTTCATAAAATCTCTCGATAAAATGTTTTGATCGTCGCCATAACATCGGCCCTTATAACTTTCTAAAAATGTTCCTCTATCAGAATTAGGTCAGTCAGTATATTTTACGTGACGGACCGACAAACGGACTCCGATATCTTAATGCGGATTGCGTTCGCGGCCGTTCGAAGACGGTGCTCTCTCCTGGGAGGAAGCTAGCATTCTTTATGATTCTATCGACAATGTGGTATTTTTTTTTTCATAGACTTGATCTGGTCGGTTTCCCCTTGCTAGTAATTTGATGTGTTAGCTTGCCGATAAATAATTATTACATTATAATGTTTTGCCCAGAAGGGAATTACGTAGATTCATAGCAAATTTATTAAGACTAATACTAATACATAAAGCTGAAGAATTTATTTGTTTGTTTGTTTGCTTAAACAGGCTTATCTCAGAAACTACTAGTCCGAATAAAAAATATATTGTGTTGTACAGTTAATTTATCGAGGAATATATATAGACTTTATAACATTAACCATAAACGCAGGAGAAACCGGGCGGGCACAGATAGTTATGAATAAAATGTGCCTATTAGTATGCCTGTTAGCCTAATTTTATTTCGCAAAACCAATGAATTACATTGATAGTTGTAAACAAAAACTGGTGACATTAAAATAGATCATTTACCGTATACTATAGTAAATTTAATAATTAATTTCTAATTGTAAGACTATGTGCAATTGTGTGCAATAAACATTTTAATTGAAATTAGATTTTACATAAAACACAATCAATCACTCTAAAGCTAAGATATGAAACAATTTTAAAATTACCATTATAAAACTTTAAAATTACCACATGTCTTTTTCCACAAACGACTATTTGATATAGAGCAGAGCAACTGAACAAGTTCCGAAATGTTTGAGCTTGGAACATTCGCAGCCCTTTTCTCCTCTTTATTTGTTTCTATGCCGCAAATTTTACATAGTTTTCTCTCCTCGAATACGTTCTGATGTTACATTCTCTTTGAAGTTATAAAATAATTTGTTTTATATGTTATATATAGTACCTTCATGTCTTTTTAAAATCATGTTAAGTAAAATACCTGCAAAAGGGTAGGTTACCAGTTCATGTCAATTGATAACGAAATACTGTATCTCAAGATGTTTTTAAGACCATGCTTGTGAAAAGGTATCATCCATCACAATGTTCTTTTATAACTATCAATACATCTTACATCTTTTCTTTAAATTTATAATATGTAAGTACAAGTATATTAAATTTGATTATTATATCTAAGAAGAACCTAACTTAAATATATATTATTTTCTGTCGGAAAACTCTGCACATATAGAAATGTAAGTATAGGTGGAAACGTAAAATTATTTCTGGAATATATTTATTGTAGTATTTTTAATAAATAATTTTCATTTAAGTCGCCTTTCCAAAAGGGGAAGATTTTAAGAGGCGTTCCTTTGGTCCCCAAATACAAACTTACAACTCGCACATAAAAGATATGAACCTCGTTAAGTGAGACATTAACCAGAATTTTAATATATAAAAGTAATATCGAATATCGAACGCTAACAACTAATATCAATTAAGTAAGTATGTCAGTGTCGTTCTACCGAATGCAGGACTCAATTCGTCCATAAACGTCCACCTACCGTACCGGTATAACTCACAATATGACAGCCATAAATGGGTCGTAAACGTAAAAACGTTCACATGACAGTGCAACGGTCAATGGATCGATATTGTCAATAATATGGAGCTTACAGACGAGCGACAACATGTAGCGACCGCCTTTATCCACGGTGAGCGATGCGATGGTCAGCGACGATCAACGACTGATGCGAACACATATCTGGCGCAATCACTAGCGGTTGCTAACTAACTAGCTCCACACTATTTCCTTAAAGGGGTAAGCAGAGAGAACCGAACTTCTACTATTAGTAGTTGGCGCCGGCAGTCGCTGTTATGCGGTAACCATACATACATACATAACATCACGCCCATAATCCCCGAAGGGGTAGGCAGAGTCAAAGGGGCAGCATGCCCCTTTAACCGCATTCAGCCGAAACGTTACGGTACGGTAACCAATAGTTGCTAACTATCGCTAACGGTTTCCAATAGTCGTTAAATGTGGTCGTTGCTAATAATGGCTTTTAATTATCACAGACTCATTAGTAATACCTCATCCTCACCTTCATCTACATTTGGCAACTTTTATCGATCACGAATCGACGACACTCGGCGACAACCGACCGCTATCGCTGTCAGTCGCCGACGAAACTGTACGAAATATCAATTTCACTGGAAGCACCACTTGCTTTGTCTCTTATTTTTCATATTGCATGTGCATTGGGAAAGACGGACAAAATACTCATCGGTTGAATATCGAGCATTGATCGGGGTATAGAAAATAGCGGATGAATGAATATTAAAAGACTGGTGGCGGACAAGGCGATTTTCATTTGTAGAACACTACCACGCATTTTCATGTTCAGGAATTAGCTACTTACCTACCGCTTATAACAGATAATCAAAATATTTTGAGCTATCTGTACAGTCTCATACAAAGTAAAAAGTTTTCTTTACTCCTTTGGAAATACAAAAATATAATTTATATGCCATCTCTTATTAACTTAATCTTCATATTTCTAGTGTTTTGTCTCATTCTTAGTCGGATATCATCCATGAAGTGAGCTACAAACTTTGCTCTTGTTAATTTTTGTAGTATATCAAAATAATTGCCTTTTTATCATGTCATCCTACAAAAAATTTTATATTAATATGATACGAAACTTGTCAGTCATACTACCTACCTATTTATGCTAAGAACTCATCCTTATATAAAATCAATATTTTTAACATAATTTTCGGCTGGTATCACATAGATGAAACATCACCTACATATTCTTATCAATTGATAACTGTATCGTGTAAAAGCCCTGTGTATTAATGTACTGGCACCCACAGGACTGTGTTTATCAGGTTTTGATAATAAGAGATAACGATTCGTGAAGTGGGAATAATAAAATAGCATAAGCAATCTGTCAAATAGCCTAAGTACCTATCTACAAATATAGGAACTAGGGCACATTGATCCTGTTACATAAATCCCCGAAGGGGTAGGCAGAGTCAAAGAGGCAGCAAGCCCCTTAAACCATATTCAGCCAAAAATAAAACTGGGCGGCGTTAGATTGATCCTAAACCCTATTTAAATTTACGTACAACCAAAATTATGGCCTTAATTTAAATAACTTACTAATATCGCCTTATCTATGCGTAAAGTAATAAGGGCCTTAAGTTTGAGAAACAAAGTGATTGAAGTCTACCACGTAGCTATCAATTGGTCTGTTTTTACACTACAGAATTAATAGAACAGGAAATAGGGAATAACAATACCATACACGGGAAATCTCTAGACATAATTTACAAAAAAATACATATATTACTTTTCAACCATCGTTGTTAGTTGATCCTGAAACATGAAGAACAACATGTGCAAAAATCATTTTGTTTTTACATATCAAGCAATCTCTGAAGGCAGGATAGGCAGGGGCCAAGGAGTAGTAAACGCCCAAAGCCCCATTTAAGAAAAATAACATTAAGATGGATAAGAAAAAAAATATGTAATAAGTAGTGATGATTGTGATAGTGACTTGTCGCCTACAACATTACAAATTCAATTAGTCGCAGTTCCCAGCAAAGAACACAGTTGATACCTTAATTTTGGGTCCAAGGCCAACATTTTGTTTTTATTGCCTTAAAAACATTAAATATTCAGAGTCGTTATTGTACATATTAATATTTATATACAAAATAATATGAAATGTAATGTTTCGACAGCTCTTAAAAAGTATGTCAACCTATTGGTGGGGCGGGGCTTATTACCGTAAAAAAAGAAAAGAGTGAATGAACTGCACATATTTTTGGCGCTCCTACTCTGACGACGCTATTTCAATGTAAATTTTTTAACTAGCTGAACTTGACAATACTTTGTATGATTATATTTTCCTCGTCCTACAGCAACGTATTTTATTTTCGGGATAAAAAGTATCCTTCATGTTTATAACGGTTTAAAACATCATCTATTTTCCATAATTTAACTCTATTTTCTTATGTAATTTCAATCTGTAATATACATCAAGCAGCCATATGAAGTCACTTAAAGGAATATACTTACTAGGTTACTATGTCAATAGCTTAGCTAACTTCAGCTACGAAGAAACCTTTAGCTAAACCCATTGCACATAAAAAAGAGCTAAAAACTAAGTGCTAAAAACCATTTACAATATACTTGAGTGCCCACACGGATAAAACCTTTATAGACTTAATACGATCTGCTTAGCCATTGGGTGTAAAATGTTTACGGAATAACTCAATATGGCGATGGCTGCATTTCGGCAGATGCTTGAATCACACACAGAAATGTTCCGCCGAATCACGTACAACTAGGGCTGCCAACTGTTTATGATAAAATACATTTTTGGGGAAAATGTTACGTCAATATATGTTCAGATAGTCCTCTTTCATAATAAACATATTGCATTCAGTATTTCTATTATTAACATTGTCTATCTTTATAAGTATGTTTATCTATATGACCAATGCAGCTAATTGTGTACAATCAAAGGTAATTGAATGAAATACATGAAATCCTTGTGATTTAACTATAACATCTTGATATGAGTGTAGCAATTTCCGTGTTAATTTGGGAGTTAAAGATATATAAGTCAAAGATTTATAATTTATTGATTTATATAATTATTAAGTCGTGAAAAGCAATTGATGGTATTAGGTTAGTGATTGTGACGTTTGCTTGCGGCTTCCCGCGTGGAATTCATTGTATTACAGAGACTTTATTTTAAAATTGTTCCGCTATTAAAAGCTTTTATGTCTTTTTTCAGTCTATAATCAATTGGGGGGGTATATCGAAAACTTAACAAATAGACAGTTATTTTCACATTCATAAAAGTAAGAGTGCGGTACGGTCGACAACCCTAAGCCTAACCCCGAATGTACGTCTAAAATCGGATTTGATTCATAATTGGCGCTCAACCCTGGAGCTAGAGAGTAATTTTACGTACAATAGTAAGTACTCGTAGAGTATAATTATCCCGAAGACCGTCGTTCTGAAATCAAAATGAACACTGAAATCTCGTAACTTACACTCCAATTAATACCGTGGATCTCACCCAATTAAATTAAAATATTTATTTCCATATTGCGTGTGTTCGTACTACCAAAATTATGACTAAAACTCAAATGCTGACTAATATGAGATACCTACCAAATGAAGTGAAAATTTATTTACCCTTAGCATTTAAACAGTTGCCCTATTAACCCACCGATCATTGATTTTTAGTGTTGCCGAAAAATCAATAGTTTTGCAATCGATAATTGAACGCTAAAATCATCTATACGACCGATTGGACAATCGATAGTATCGATAGACTATCGATACTATCGATTTATGGTATCAATAGTATTGATCTTTTTTTTTCAAACACATAAAAGATACTTTTCGACTGGCCCGTTGGTCGAGTGGTCAGAGACCCTGGCCACGAAACCAAGGGTCGCGGGTTCGAATCCCGCTAGGGGCAAATGTTTCGTGTGATGAACATGGACATTTGTACTCGAGTCATGGATGTTTATAAACGTATTTAAGTATGTCTATCCGTTTACCTAGTATCCATAAGTACAAGCATCAGCTTAGTTTGGAACTAGGGAATTGGTGTGTCAGTCTGAAAGATTTATTTATTAATTCAACAGGAAATCAACTTCATTATTTTTGTCCGGTTATTCGGAAAAACAGGCTTTTTCCAAGGACTAGGAATATCTACAATACCTTATAGCTAATATAAGATTAGCTTGACAAATTTTTCGTACAAGACACAATCAAGTTGCTAATATAGGTATTAAATATAAAAAAAAATAGTAAAAGCAAAAATATATTGAGAACTGTAAATGTAACTAGTAGCTTGTGTTAGCACAATGTCAGCATTTTCTTAATAATATCTTAACAATTTATGGAAAAGCTCTTAGATTATCTATAAGTACTAATATTATAAAGAGGAAAGATTTGTATATTTGTGTGTGTGTATGTTGGTAATGAATAAACTCAAAAACTACTGTGACTATTTAAAAAAATATTTTTACATTATTCAGAAATAACATAGGCTATATTTTATCCCCATATTCCTACAGGAACGGGAACTATGCGGGTGAAACCGCGGGGCACTGCTAGTATAAAATAAAAATAATTAAAATAAAACTATAAAAAAATTTCGTCTATATAGAAAGAAAGAAAGCAACATTTATATACAAAGCATAATAGACTTCGAAGCTATGATCGGAATAGGCTGACGTCTATGACTTTGTAACAAACAGTTGAGCAAGGCGTAAAAGATTACAATCAAACAAACCCCTTTTATATTTGTATTAATACTTTGGATTATTAAAACTCCGGCTGGCTAGTTAAAAAAGTTGCCGGTTCCCCGAACCTTCTATTAGGCTGAACCCAAATTGCCAGTGGCGTTTTTACACTTTCCAGGGCCAAGGAAGTACTTCCCCGGTTTATTATGAGGGATGAAAGCCACCCGTATATAGAAAATGTTATGTACAAATGCTTAAAGGATGAAATTAGATAAATATTTGCATAATTTTTTTTCTCCAAATTCATAATGAAGCTGTTATAATTGGTTGAATTTGCCCGTGGTTTTGGTTGCGTGGTTCTGGCGTTAAATTGGAAATATAACAACATAAATCTGCACAATGAAATACCCATGTATGTAAAACTATGAGCCAACTTCTCTGGATGTAATCTCGGATCTCTTTCCAAGGATTATAAAGGTCAGAAAGCTGTCGCTCAAATGATTGCTTATTCTCGCTAAGCCAGTAGTGTGGTCAACATCGATCTCCCCAATTTAACAACTAACAATTACTCCACGAGTACTCTTCACCTTGCGAAGCTATTATGTTTGTTAATGATAAACATGGAACAAGCCCATCATTTATTATTTACCTTATCGTTCAACAAGTCAGCCCTGGTGACGTACTGTCATTAAGATTCGATTGTTGTTTCAACGTAAATCGTTGTTGATCAATTTAGTTTTAACTGTCGTTATAGTATAATAAATGGAGAAGCTATCATTATATTTATTCTTACTTATATTATAAATTTGAGTTCGGCAAGATTGATGGACATATAAGAAATAATAAAATAAGAACTGATTTTTAGACTTAAAAAAGGCTTTCGATTCAGTTAGTCACCGCCTATTACTTAATAAATTACAGAGTATTGGAGTTACGCAAAAAGCTTACAAAATATTTGAGTCCTATCTAATAAACCGCTGTCAAGTAGTGAAGATTGGACAAAACCAGAGTAATTCAATATCTATCTCCTGTGGTGTGCCCCAGGGATAAATTTTGGGGCCCCTTCTGTTCTTAATCTATGTCAACAGCATACAAGGAATCAACCTAGCAGGTGATATTACTCTTTACGCGGATGATACTAGTATATTTTATTACGGGCAGTGTATTGATACTATTATAACTGACGCCCAAAATGACTTACACTTATTGCATGAATGGTTCCGTCACAATCTACTCACAATAAACATTAACAAGACAAATTATGTAATGTTCTCGGCTAAAAATAAGAAAATAAAAATTCATGAACCTCTAAAAATTAACGATCAAATTATAGAGAAAAAATCTTCAGAAAAAATATCTCGGACTCATTTTAGATAGTCAGTTAAATTGGAAACCGCACATAGAAAAAATTAAGATAAAACTGACTCGTCTAACAGGTATGATACGTGGTATCGCCCGGTACTTGCCACAGAGAGTGCGTTTTTATGTCTATAACTCCTTGATCAAACCACATATCGACTATTTAGTTGAAGTTTGGGGCACAGCGGCTAGGAGTAACATAGAAATAATTCAGACTGCACAAAATAAGTTAATAAAAGCTTTATTTCACTACGATTTCTTAACACCCACTGAACAAATATTTAGGAAAACAAAAATCTTGACTATTGAACAGACATATACATACTTTACCTGTGTTTTGGTTCGTAAAATTTTCAAAAAAGAAATACACAGTCAAATTACTTTTACACAAAAGAAAAAAGTGCATACAAAACTTTTAAGAAGTGCGAATGATTTATGCTTACGTCCCCCAAGAACTAACTATGGGAAAAAGAACATTATGTACGAAGGTGCAAAATTGTATTACAAACTTCCCAAAAATGTTAAAGAGGCTAAGTCAACGCTTACGTTTAAAAAAAAATTAAAACAACATATACTAAAAAAATAGTTCATAAAAAAAATATATATATATTAATATATTAATAATAATGATAATAAGGCTGAGATTAAAAATAATTTACACCACATTAATAATAATAATAATAACCCCCCCAGGGGACCACCTTGTCGTGGTGGGGGGGCTTACAGGAAGTAAGGAACAAACATAAGTCATAACATCTGACAAATACTACTAGTTAGAGTACAGGAATTAAAAGGCATTGACAACTTAGCCTTAACCCTTTCTAACTAACGGTCCCAAACCAAAACTTATTTTTTGTGATGGAGTCTAATGAATATCGATACAATTTGCGGTCGCTGCCCGGGGGTCGCCGGGGCACGTCTGGGGCCGGTGCTGGACGTGGCAGCATGCGGACCATCGGCGATGAGGAGTTGAGCAGGCGGACTCCCATCGAAGAATATGTGACAGCCGAAAACTACGATTCTACATCATCTGTATTCACAATGGCATCAGATACTTTATCCAGTACATCATCAACCTCCACTTCCACCGAGGATGTTGTGCAGTTAGTCCAAGAGACTAAACGATCTGCACCCACCAAGGTTGGCCAACGCACACGCAAGAAATGGACTAACCAAATGAACACTTTTATCTTGCGGTCATACTTTCTAAACACCAAATTAGGAACTGATACACACAAATACTTACAACCTTTACATGACGAATTTTCCAAAGAATTTCCCGATATTACAGTTAGTAAGCAAAATCTAGGAGACCAATGTAGAGCCATTTTCCGTAATAAACTACTAAATGATGAAGAAATAGCAAGAATCAAAAACGAAGCTGAAATATATATGCGTACAAATTCTATCAATTTCAATTCAGATAAACAAACTATTGAAACTGGGCAGCGACGAAGGTGGTCTAGAGAAATCAATGAAACAATTATGAGGTGCTATTATAGAGTCACATGTCTGGGCAGGGATGAAACAGCCTATAGGCAACTGTTATATGATGCTGTTATTCAAATACATCCTGAACTTTCTACTGTTACTGTGCAAAGGGTAGCAGACCAAAGGCGAACAATAATAAGGAACAAAAGAGTGAGCGAAGAAAGACTGTTAGAGATAAGAAGAGAAGTGGAAGCCGAATTAAGTTTTCAGGAAATAACACAATCTATAAATACACATACAGCTGACAGACTTTTAACAGAGGAAAGCCAAACACATTTTCACATAACTCCGAGTCGTGATGAACAAACACCACTTTCATCCATACTTTGCACACAATCTGATATGATTCCCCAAACGCAACTCCCTGCAGCGTCGTATCTAATAAATTCAGACTTATATATTCCGCACAACATTAACTTAAATCATACACCCGAACAAGACCTGTCAAATATAAATGTCCAGTCACTTATAGCAACAACTAACACTGATCAAGAGACCGAAAATACTTCATGTAACCCAGAAATAGATCAACTATTTGCGCAATCATTCGAATTTAACAAAAATACAGAACCTACACAAAGAGTCATTATCCCCAAACAAAGGCCTTCGAAAAAACTAGCTATAATAGTTACTTATTTGAACAATAAGGTGCTCCCAAAATATGTTAATATAGACACAGAATACGAAATACTCCAAGCTGCTCTTTATTCTGCTGCATGGACCGCAGCAAAATCGAACGGTGCTAAGTTGGAAATCCCACCCATAGCGAACTCTCAGAGAAAGCATTACACTAATAAACCGAAATGGCAAAGACGGCTTGAGCAAAGAATACAAGATTTAAGAACCAAAATAGCAAGACTCACACAATATATTAATGGTAACAGAAACCGAAAATTAGTCAAACACGTGCAAAAGATTTTACAGAACCACAAAACACATTCTATCCACGAAGCACCAAACACAGACTTGTCACACTTTTTAGACACACTCAAGCAAAAATTAACTGTAGCTTCAAACCGACTTATACGATATTCGGCATGCACCCTTCGAAAGAAACAAAACACACAATTCAAATTTAATGAAAAGCAATTCTATAGGACCCTCAAAACTTCATCATCCAATCAAACCACTAACATCAACCGTCCAGATAAACCTCAGTCAGATGAGTTTAAAAACTACTGGACCAACTTATGGGAAAATCCTGTTGAACACAACAGAGATGCTCCATGGATAGATGACGAACAGCAAAAATGCAGTAACATTGCCCCGATGGAGTTTGAAGCTATTTCAGTAGATGTTTACCTAAATGTTATAAGAAAACTACACAATTGGAAATCACCAGGTACTGATCATTTACATAATTATTGGTATAAAAAATTTACATATATACAACCACTTTTATTTCATCACATTAATACATTTATACAAAAACCGCAGACTATGCCAGAATACATTACTACAGGCGTTACATACATGCTACCTAAAGATCAGACCGACTTATGCAACCCTGCTAAATACAGACCAATTACTTGCCTCCAAACTATATATAAAATAATTACAGCTTGCTTAACGGAAACTATATACAAACATATCGAAACACATAATATTTTATCTGAACAACAGAAAGGATGTAGGAAATTTAGTCAGGGGTGTAAGGAACAATTAACAATAGACTCGGTAATACTCCAACAGGTTCAAAAGAAAAAGAAAGATCTATTTACAATGTACATCGATTATAAGAAAGCTTTCGATTCGGTACCACACTCTTGGTTAATAAAAGTTCTACATATGTATAAGCTTCACCCCCAGATTATTTCATTCCTTAGTACATCAATGCAAAAATGGAAAACTAAACTAAAATTAAGCACGCCCGACGATACAATAGAGACAGAACCAATCCAAATACAACGAGGAATATTTCAGGGAGACGCATTGAGCCCACTGTGGTTTTGTCTTGCTCTAAATCCTTTGTCTAATAGCCTAAATACTACAGGATATTCCTTAAAATATACACAGAGCGAAGATATTGATACACAAGCAGAAGTAAAGTTAAACCATCTTTTCTATATGGATGATATTAAACTATATGCATCAAACCAGAACGACCTACACGAATTAACAAACATAACAGAAAAATTCACTCAGGACATTTGTATGGAATTCGGCATTGACAAGTGTAAGATTAATTCAGTTAGAGCAGGACAAAATCACATGCACCAATACCAATTAGAGAATGGAGAACATATTGACTCTTTAGAAGAAAATGAGGCATATAAATATCTAGGATATAATCAGTCGAAACTAATACATAAAAAGGAAACAAAGCAGGCACTTACACTAAAATTTAAGCACAAGTTAAATAGTATATTCAAATGTCATTTACATGCAAAAAATACAATTAAAGCTATTAACTCCTACGCAATCCCGACCCTAACGTATTCATTTGGAATAATTAATTGGACCAAAACAGAACTGAAAAACCTACAACGCATGATCAATACAACAATGACAAAAAATAGAAAGCATCATCCCAGGTCCTGCATACAAAGACTAACTCTGCCACGATTTGAGGGAGGCAGAGGATTGATTGATATCACTAACCTTCATAACAAGCAAATAACTAACCTCCGTAAATACTTCCATAGTAAGACTACAACATCACCGCTACATAAAGCAATAACTGCAAACGACAACCGCTTGACACCACTTAATTTATTAGACCGGAATACACAACAAAATGAGGTACTGACCAACATGCAGGAAAAGATGCAGCAATGGGCCCAAAAATCTCTACACGGCAGACATCTCCACGACCTACGCCAAACAAACGTCGACAAAACTGCGTCGAACGAGTGGCTAAGGCGTGGGGAACTGTTCCCAGAAACGGAGAGTTCATGTTAGCCATACAAGATCAGGTGATAGAGACCAGGAACTATCAAAAATATATAATAAGAGCCCACAATCTACCGACCGATGCATGCAGAAAATGTAACAGTGCCTCCGAAACGATCCAACACATAACCGGTGCATGTAAGTCCATTGTCCAAACTCACTACAAACACAGACACGACCAGGTTGCGAATATCATCCATCAAAAACTAGCATGTATGTATAATCTTCTAGCTGAACGCCCCGTACCATATTACAAATATACCCCAATGACTGTACTTGAAAATAGAACACACAAATTATACTTTGACCGAGCAATACTGACCGATAGAACGATACACTTCAACCGACCCGACATAGTACTAATAGATAAAAATAATAAAACCGCATACATTATAGACGTAGCAATCCCAAACACACATAATTTACAAACAACCCTCACAGAAAAACTTACAAAATATGTAGACCTTAAGGACGAAGTAAAGCGAATGTGGAAATTAAATAGTGTAGTAATAGTTCCTATAGTTCTATCCACCACAGGGGTTATTCCTAAGCAGCTGCATCAGTCCCTCAGAACTCTCAACCTCCCGAAATATTTATACACTCTATTACAAAAAGCAGTAATTTTAAACACTTGCAGGATTGTGAGGAAGTTTCTACAAATGGACGACGAGCCCTACTATCAAGCAAACAGTTCAGCTCAAGCATGCAGCAACTCACAAACACACACCCTGCTAGAGGAACATGCACGCAATCCCATCCAAACACAAAATCACTCGCATGCAATCACCGTCCACGAGTCAGACGCACCTAGTTTCACACAAATAAACAATTCCTTACATACAGACAACCTCACAGAGCTCCAAGCACTCAGTTGCACCCAAACACATAATCAGTTACGTACAAATACCACCCTAGAGCCGCATACATCCACCTTACCGCATAACCCTACATAACAAATAAACACATATCTTTTTCGCAGCACAGGGACTGTACTTGGCTTAGGCCCGTTCTTTCCCCTAAAACCCAGTGGAAACTGAGGTACACAAAGTACATAAATATAAATAATAATAAAAAACAAAAAAAAAAAAAAAAAAAAACAATAATAATAATAATATGGCATGATCCTCCGATTTATTATTAGATATAGATAATTAAAAATGGAAGCGTGCATACATGCATGCATACATAATATCACGCCCATGGAATGTATACATTTATGTATAAGTATGTGTATGTAGTTACATATGTATGTATGTATGTATGTGTATATGATTGTGTATATATGTGTGTATAATATGATATAATATAGTAAAGTATAGTAAGTAACTAGGATATCTGTTAATTTAAAAAAAAAACACGTCAAAAATAAATTAATTAAAAAATATATATATTATATTGTACCATCAATGCTTAAACGTAGTGAGTAAGGCCACATCTAGTCGCGCGCAGTTAACTCTGTGTTTCTATGCTCACACCTCTGCGCTTGCTCGAGTCGCGGCTGGTCAGCGATAATAATAAAATTAGTGTTCGATGTTTTTGTGTTGTGTTAAATTTATGGTCTACCCTCAAAATTCTTGTTTATTTTTACAAATTTGAATTTATTAATTGTTATGATAATGTACATTCCTTAAATAAGTTTACTTTTATTTGTAAATCTCTCACGTAAGTGAATTGTAAATTCTTGTGAGAAAATAAAGATCTTAAACCACATTTTGATAAAACCAAACCAGACGTTAACATACATACTTATACATGTTACAATGGCGCCTGCAAACTCCGAAGAGGTAGACAGAGTTGACACTAGTTTTTCTCAATTTACTTTAAAAAACTAACTCAATTTTATTTTTTGGTTAATGTAGTTAAAGGAGTTTGCAAGTCCCTACTCATGGCGCAACCTATCCCTAGGAATTTCAGGCGTGATCATTGGTATGGTTAGTCCATTAATAATGGTCAAAGGTTCAAATTCAACTATTTGACTACGGGGAAATATGACGTCACAAGCAAATAATACCATACATTTTAGGTGGATGCAAAACATTTTACGTTTGTTGAAGCTGTCAAATGCCCTATTACACTCTTCGTGAAAGAGTCGAGTAATTAAAACGCCTGAATTCGTTGTGTACACACGTTTGTGCTCAATATTGAGGGCGCTACTATCGGAGCGACGGAACAGCCTCCGCATTTGTCGGCCGGTACTGACGTGGGATGTGAGGTACAGTTTCATCCAGAATATGCTTGAGCATATGGTCATTTTTACTTGGATTTACTCTATTAGTATTTCAAACTGTTGAGCAATTTTTTCGACATAAATTTAATTAACAATTATTTATTAGGGTAAAACCGAGAAACGAGAATTGAAGAGAAGAGTAGACGTATGGCGCGGTCATTTCATTTCGCTAAAACCCTTGGAAGTTATAAAATATATTTAAATATACGAGTCATTCATGGCAGGTTTTTAACAAAACTATTCCAACTACATTTTTAAATGCTAAAGTTTAGTAATCCAAATTAGAAAACTATGGAAAAAATAAAAAAAAATAGGGAATGCATCTGAGACAAACTGAGCTTTTTACTCCATTGGCTGTTATTAAAGTTTCAACCGCCTTTGCCATTTTAGCCGTAGCTTCCTGGTAGTAACCTATTTTGATTTAATCTAAGGTAGCAACTATAAGCCCCATAAACTATGATACAATTGGATAAAATCTTCAAACTCTCCTTCTAACCATATTTTCCCCATACAATGTTAGCTTAAAATAGCTAAAAGATAAACTTGTATAAGGAAGATGCTTCGAAAGCATTCCTGACCATGAATCGCCTTCATCTACTCCTGTCTATCTTTGTTAATGGCAACTGTACCCAATAATCTAAACATGGCGCAGAACTATCGACGTGATCAAGTAGGTACGCAGCTGTCAACCTACGTTCCATCATTTATTCATTACCATAACATATTCAACAAGTCTCATCCCCACCCGTCTCCAGTGTCAGCCATTAGATGTCAAACCCGTTGTTTCCGAAGCGGGCGTTTTACCAACGAATACATAAATTTAATTAATAACAGGCTTTATGAATTAACTTTATGCGCGCTCGTAAAATTGCACTTATTTAATTTAATATTTGGCTCATTATTTATAGACGCTTGGTATTAAGGCGGATGTAACTTAATGCTTCGTTCTTCAGGGCCCAGTATTTTACTGAATAAAGCAGAATTATTTCGGCTCTGGATGGTTTACCAGTTTTGTTTTTTATGAACCAGGGGGCTTATGTAGAAATTGTTGAGTGTTTTTTAATTCATTTTTTGAAACCTTTGTTTCATCATCAGTCTCTCTTACACAAGGAAAGAATGAAAATAAATATATTTATTATTATGATATCATCCATGGGACGGGTTTTACTGTCAAAAAAGACCTGCTACTTAAATAATTTCACTAGCAGAAAGAATAAAAAAAAACTACGCAGAAAATCTATCTTTGCGAAAACAAAATAAATCATACACATGGTTCGTATTGTACCTGGTAGTTTTCTGTTATTTTTTTTTTGTTTCATTTAAGCTAAGCTGACTCACAGTAATTAAAAATAAACGTAAAACTAGAAATTAAAACATTTTAATACCTAACATAAAATAAGTACTTAGTGAACATATTTTTAGATGGGAACAAAGGAAACAAAAAAAATAAAAATCGATAAATCCAATCAACTTATTAAAGAGGTACGTACACATAAATCAATCCAAGAATTGCTCCGCAAACACTGGCCACTACACAAGATAGTCAGAAAAGTAACTGCACTACAGCCACAAATGTGTTCGGATCAACGTTCCATAATATTTAAAAGTCCCGCCGTATTGGCGCGCGGCGTTCCGTGCAACCTCGCTTCAACAGGTCGCATCCCATACTGGCTGGGCCGGCGCGGCCCACCTCTCGCGCTCGCGCCAAAAATAATACCCAGAGAAGGACATTGAAGGCTTCCAATGACCCTGTTGCTATTGGAAAATGGCTTTCTCCGATATTCCATTGTTGAGACCATCTCGTTGAGCTAGCATTGATTTGTTATTACTCCCTTGTCGTGTAGAAACAATGATTTAACTTGGGCTTTTGGTGAAAAGATTTAAACTCGTTAAAACTTTTTATCGACATTTCTTTGTCTTTCTTCTTAATAAAATCACTTTTACTTTTGCAACCAACAAAACTTAAAAACAGTAAGTAGGTGTTTCTTATATGTTACGCGCCTCGAGTATACAACCTATATCTACTAGCTTTTGTCCGTGACTTCGCCCGCGAAGGATGTGGTCTTTTTCAGATACTTTATAGTGGGTTGGACGAGATTACGGTACATAGCTGTCTTTTATTTTAAGCTTTATGCTATATTTTCTAACGTGTGAAAAAACGTGAAGATATTAACTATATTCAATATTTGAGTAAGGATCTATGTGAAATTGGATGGTAAATAACTTCATAAAAACCATAGTTCCACACATACGTTTTACGGGTCCGCTTAGACTATGATCCAGGATTTAGCGAGTCTGGGAATAACATTGAAGTGACTGCCAATCTGACCTTCGTAACCCTTAGAAAGGGGAATTTCGATCATGATTACACATGCATACTAATTGGCATGTGCAAGTTTTATCACGATGTTTTCTCTCACCGTTGAGCTAGTGGTATTAATACGCATATAGATTTGAAAAGTCCAAAGGTACGTACCCGGATTTAAATCCGCACTCCTTGCGTCGAGTGGCGACGAGCTGGCCACTTGTCACTACTTTTTCACAATTTCTAATCTAAGCCAGCTTACTTTTATTTTTTGGCTGAATTTGGTTAAAGGGGCTTGCTTTTTCTTTGACTCTGCCTACCCCTTAGGGGATAACACGTGATGTTATGTATGTATGTAATACGCAGTTAAGCTGCTAACATCAGAAATCTCTCCTTGCCGTTGCATTTGCCGTAATCGGGCAGAAACGAAACTAACTTTCCTTTCACCATCGAGTCCGATACTTGCATCTTTTCACGTCTCTCGCAATATACGCTTGTTCAAACAAGCGTGTTTATTCGGCGTCGGAGCCCCGCCGGCCGATAATTTAATATCGGTCTGGAAACCGTGACGTTTTACTAAACCCACAGCTTTGTTAGTGCTGAAAATATATAGATACATTTTGAAGATTTCTAACTTTATCCATTCAGATTGTGAGGATGAAAGATATAAAGTAAAATGTTTTTAGTTTGTTTTTAGGTTTTATCAATAAAACAATTAATCAATCAATTTATCATAGCCAATGGATGATTTCAGATGCTTTTTATTATTCATTTTCTTATACGTTGCAATAATAGTGTAAATAGTACATTACTATGTTATCATCAAAATAGTAGTAGCAATAGTTCGCTAAAGTTTTACACACATGTATAGAAAATATTATGTAGTTAGTTATGCTTACATAGTATTATTTAAAATAAGAAAACTAAATAAATTTGACATTAATTGACAAATAATAACAGTTTTTAAAGCAAGGCGTTGTACAGTTTCTAGCGAAAATCCAACAACCAACTATAGTGCTACGGTTTACGTAGCAAACGCGTAGTCGTAGTAATTCGTAGCAAAATAGCTACAGACATTGAACGATCATAAAATACTTGATCGAAACACGCGGTAAAACTTAACTACTGCAATATACAACGTAACGATGTGATTTGCTTTAAAACCAACGGTGTTTGTTTTCTTTACACCTACTATCCCATTTAAACCTATAATAACTGCTGCGGAAAATACGCTTTCAAACCACTGTTACTAAAATAGATGCAATGGACTGCCGATGTAATTCGCATTTCATTTATACCGTTGCTTTCCTAAACACGATTTCATAATTGAATTCCAGTGTGATCCAATTTTCTCTTCATTGTTGGTATAAATATAATTCTATTTTCGTAAATACAGACATATAGGTATACCATCACCCCCGCAATCGGCAGGCAGAGAACAAGAAGGAATAAGCTCTATACAACATTTAGCCACAGTTAAATCAGTTAGGCTAGATAGTAAAATGTGACGGAGACCAGCGGGCGCCAGGTGCGGGGGCCCCCTCATCCGCCTGCACGCGTCTCCGTTGCCGCCGGACGGGAATAGCCTGGTATCCCCGGCTATTTCCCCCCCCCCCCCCCCGTTACGAGGGGGAGGTGTTGTGGATGTCCAGGCTCTGCTAGCATCCATGACACCTTTCGGGCAATGAGGGGTACCGCGGGGTTTTAGTGGGTATACCCTGGCCACTACAAACTTGGCCGGAGCCGGAACATCCTACTCAGCGGTCCCTGGGAGTCCCACACCCCACCCTGCCCCTTCGGGTAGGGTGAGGGTGCGTAACGCATTTCAACGTGTAAAAAAAAAATGTAAAATGTGAAAAAGAGGCAATCCCAAGACGCCGTTAACTGCACACGAGACCCCACCTTTCAATCTACGGTGTCACTGAAATCATCATGTCTCTTCGTCGTCATGGCAACAATTATGGCTATACATCTTACGTTTTAACTTTTATGTAGAATTACTACTAGGGTTAAGTATTGCATCAAATAAATTTTATTTTCTTTCTTTCTTTCATGAAGTCGCCTTTGCCTTCGTTCTTCAATCGTTAAATAAACAATTAGTTACATTATTTAATTTAATAAACCATATGTTCCTGCAACATGCGAGTTCCATTTCCTATTAAAACACTTCCCATTTGTTACTGTTTTCCCATTTAAGTTCCGCTCATTCTGTTGTTGTTTATCTTATGAAATAATAATGCGATATCCTCAGGGAAACGTGTGGGTAGACAGTTTTTTATCACAGAAATGTCGTCTAGTGTCTTTCTATTAAATTACTTTGACCACACACCTAAGTACAATACATACTGAATTCTTTGTCCAAACGAATACTGTGTGTTTAATGTATGGATCTCATTCATTTTATTTTTAGTTTTGAAAATATTTTGAGTATGAACAAAATAACATTAGGCCCGTAATCACGTTTGTACATCATGTCTGACTGTTTATAAGCATTTTTTTTAATTACTAGCATTATCATCTAGACTGGATTGAATCCTTGTTTGTTAAAGAATACAGCTAAATGAGCCCAAGTTTAATGTTGAACTGAAACAAGATATCTAACTGAAACCATAACCACAACCAAATCTTATTAACTAGAGAAAACTTATTAATCTAGATTACCTACTTTTAAAAATCATTATATTCTTGTATACTTAGATAGTATGTGAAATCTTAACGACCACTGTATAAAATATAAAAACGTTAAAAAAAATAAAGATTTTACATATTTATTTACATGTCCTAGTTACAGGTAAACTAATACTATCCTATAAAACCGTCGTCGCTTTTCAATGCGGCACACGACCGCAATATTTGTATCAACACGTTTCACCCACCCTTTCTTAGTGGAAGCGAAAACGAAATATAACTTACCGGCTGACACCAATCAGATCGCTACGAAAGCGAAGTTAAGCCACTTTCGCGATCCAGGCGGTTTGATTGATCGGCGCCTGGCACGTCACGGGCGCGGGCAAGTTCCGCCCAAACGGTCACAACTTTGATTAAACGCCTAATTTTACAACTGAACGTGAAAAATGCGGCTAACCTCTTTTGGGTAGTTAATAAAAAAGTTTATCTTCATTGGCTTTATAGATAAAAATTGGCGTTTTCTTTCATGTTGAAATGGATTTTTATACAGTGGTTTGATTTTTTTTACGCGTAGGTACGTTGCATCTTGTATTAATTCTACGCGTCTTTGTTTTGATCCCTAATTTTACATCCGTACGTACATATATGCATAATTTCATTTAACTATTAAATATGATCATTAAAGTAGAAGAAAAAAATTTATGTATCCATAAATGTATTTACAACCAATGTATACATTCGTATACAACATACTAACTACTTTTGTTCATTTTGAAGATTACGTTAAGATATTTACAGCTTTCAAGCCACCAATCAGTCTCCTGACGTATCTTATTATTAATAAGATCTTATCAATATTACCCAACCCATTGTCCCATGTTGGTCTGGGACTTAAAAAGAATGTGCCATCTGTGGTTCTTGTCTGGCATGTCGTTGAAGACGACTGATGGTGTATCAGGTTTTGAGTGGGTGATTGTGTGGGCGACGGGCTAGCCGCTTGTCACCGGTTTTTCACAATTTTCCAACTAACCCAGCCCAGTTTTGTTTCTGGCTGAATGTGGTTAAAGGGGCCTGCTGCCTCTTTGACTTTGCCTACCCCTTGGGGATGTTGGGCGTGATGTTATGTATGTATGTATGTATCAATAGTACTTATTTCAGAAGCGGAAATGTTGAATACATAATATTTATCAATCACAATCAATGAACCCATAACTTCGGTATTAGGTATGTAGGTATCGGTTTGATTGATCGGTTCGGCCCGTCACCGGAACGCGAGTGAAAATGTCCCTCCCTCGGTACCGGTCAGAACTTTGATTAAATGTCCAATTTTACAACTTAACGTGAAAAATTGGCTGTCAGTGTTCGATATCGCATAGACCATCGTTTCTCAAACGGGGATACGGGAACCCCTAGGGGTTCGCCATTCGATCATAGAGGGTTCGCGGAAATATTTATGTAATGTAGGATGAACGACGGACCCGTGTGACATGCATGGGCGCGCTAACGTACTGTCTGACCTAAACCTAGTGTGGGGCTGTGAGTCTAGGGGTTCGCCGTCCTCTGAAGACTTTAAAAAGGGTACGTAGAGCCATAAGTGTGAGAATCCCTGGCATAGACTAACCTGTATTTATAAAAATTCTTATCAACGGAGATTTCTACTGAAACTTTTGATAAAGGCTTTTGATATAGTCAAGCTATATAGCTTAATTGATATAGGCAAGCTATGTAGCTTGACTATATCAATTAAGTATTATAACTGAAATATTTTTGATTGTAGACAGCCCTTTTAGGCAGTTGTGAAAGGATGATGATTCAGTTTGATTTATTTATTTTCAACTCGTTAAGAGAAACTCTGGTAAATATTTATTTCACGAAAATATTCCTTGTTGAATTTTCGTACCTACAAATATTTTGTATTTGTGCCGGCTATCTTGAGATCATTTTGGTATAGTGTTGTATATAGTGTTGTGTTGTGTCCAATACTGTATTAGTCAATCACAGTCTGTTATCCATAGAAGCTCTTACAATAAATTTGAATACTTCTTTCCTCCGATGTACATTTACATAATTTAATTTTTCATAATGTTTATTTTACTAGGAGGCAAAGTTTGAAAATGACGAAGCTATTCAAATATGGAATTTTACCACAAACTACCACGATTATCTTTGTTTTATCGACACAACTAATGTATACTAGAATTAAACTACCCTCAGCCTAATCCATTCGCAGTGGATCGTTATTCGACACGTCACGAGTGAAAATGTTCCGTACTCGTGAAACAGACAGAGCTTTAATTAAACTACCGATTAACTAGTGAACGTGAAAAATCCAAGTACGTACTTGTAGTGAAAGATGTCTGGTTTAATTGCTTAGCGTGTACTATCTGGACATTCGTAATGAGTAATCTTCTAAATATAAAAAAGTTAGTTTTTCAAACAAATACGGTGCAAGGTTTGTTATGCACAGGCTGAAGTAAATTGTATTTGCTAAACAGCTTAGTGCCTTTAATAGCGCTTCTAAGCCGAATCGCACGTATTGTAAATGATGATACCTATGTGTGCAGTAATTTGAACCCGGCAATCGCTAATTCGAAATATGATGCCCGATAATTTATAATTAGAAATATGATGCTCGGTGTCCAATTAGTAGGTAGATATAACTAGATTGTTATTACGCGTTAATTATGGAATTGCAATTTAGTAATAATACAAATTATAAGGTAGCGGCAGACTACGAACTATTTGTCTGCCGGCTTTTTCGTTGTTCCTAATAAATATATTAGTTGTAAGCAATTTATACTGAAGAACGAAAAATCCCTAAACAAACAGACCGTCGTCTGCGCGCTAAATTGACGCAGCAACCCAAAGTGAGTCTTGTATTTCGAAAATAACAGTAATTGCAATTTGAACAACGCGGATATTTAACCCTCATATTGCTGTCACAGTACGCGCACTGAGCACATGTGGTCTGTTTTAGACTCAGTCACTTTTACTACAAACAATTATAAAAAAATCCCATAAGTATATTATATGAATCAATAACACAAAACGCCCATTGAATATATCCATTAAAATCATGCACATCATCTGTTTTCCATAACAAACGTTTACATATTTAATTTATATCCCGATAAAATCCCTTTATTTCAACATGCAATTCACGGCGTTTGATTGATCGCCGCTCAACACGTTGGGGAACGTCGGGGGAGAGCGCTGCGCCTTCGCGCACTCAAAAGTTTGATTGCCTAATTTGCAACTACGACTAATACTAGGAAGTTAGAAATAAATTGTAGCCACATACACATTTGAGTTGGCATGCAGTTGGATTACACAGCGATAGTGAGACAAAGTTGACTATCACGTTTTAGAGCGATACTAGTTCAACTAATTACTTCAATATAAAGTTGTTCATTCGGACCTATCTGTGAACTTGTAAATTTAAGGTAGCTAATGCCACTACCTCGGCGGTAATTTCAAAGGATGTGGATCACAAATACGGAGTTAACCATGGGCCAAATTTCATTCAAAACCAAAGCCCAAATATGTTTTATATCTTCAGAATAACCATAGGTTTTAAAGAAACACCTATAAAACATCGCATATGACCACTAATGATCAGGCTATACGATTCTACCGCCAGTCTGTAATTTTGTTTCTACCGAGAAGAATCCGGCAAGAAACTCGATAGATATTTTCAACAAAATTGGTTGCGGAAGGCACACCACCGATCGTTCGTTTGCAGTCTGAGGGGTCTCCGTAGCAATGAACTATGATGGGCTGGTATTGATTTATTGAGACTACCTATAAATACTTACGGCGTAGCCGGCACATAGTTTCGTTTCGCTAAAGCCACCTGCATCTTTCCTTACCTGTCCTTTAAGTGGATAATCTCGCCTAGTTCATTTAAATTGTTAGTTTAGTGACTAATGGTCCCCATACAAATTGACTTTGTTGTACGGCGTAACAATTTTAATCGACGTTATTTTTAACTTCTATGAGTTAAAAATAAAACTAACTAACTAACTAAACTTCACGCCACTTCCCTAGCGGGGTAGGCAGATAGAACTGAACGCCATATGGCACGATCCTTACACACCTCACTCGCCTCTTAAACATAAAGTTAAAAATAACTTGTAGCTAAACTAGTTACTGCTTGTTTTTCGTCTGTTGTGACTATGAATTTAGCCAAATAGGACTGAATATTAAGAACGAAAAATTTGGATGAGGCTTTTATTTTAAACTGGACTACTAACGTGTCTATCTACGCCTTACATTTTCAGCTGTCAAAACCCGATCAAATGACACAAAAAGTATCAGAACTTTCACATTTCTACTATAGATAATTACGACGACGAAAATAGTATAATTACGACATACGTTCACCAAGTACTTTATTAATAAATCTTTAGTACTCGGCATTCTCCAAGTCCTTGTAAAAATAATCTCAAGTACTCGAACAATGAGAATACGGTTACAAATAGAAAACAGTAGAATAAACCGAAAGGCAACGAGAGGCGGGCAAAATAAATTATAACGAACAATACTGCTCTTGTTCAATAATAAAACATTTGTTAAGCCTTTTTAAGCTTTTAAAGCAACATTAAAACAAAAATAAAGCGCTTGCCCAATTAAAAAAGTTCTTAATGAAGACTTATTAAAAATTGGGGATGGATAAGTTTTTAAAACCTGTTACTTACGTAAGAATAAAATGAGGCAGTGTATTATTGGAATACATATTTTATGCGCTGCCCTCGTCCGGACAAGAGATTTGTCTCCGCCACGAACGTAACAATGATTTATCTCAACGGTTGCAAGAAAGCTGGGAATACTTTTCTGTTTTTGTGTTTAATCTTCAAATTACGATCTGCAACGAAGTATTGTTATATTTATTTCAAAATTATGCAATGTGTTTGCACTGTGAGTTCAAAAATGACGTTCACAATCGTGCAACTATTGAGATGTAAGGATATATAGACATATATGAATATAATACATTTTCTAGGATGTATTTTATTTCTTGAATAAATAGTAATTCTTGAAAAAAATGCATTTGACTTTAGCAGGCTCATTAGTGCAACGATTTAGACTTCGCATCGAAGGCAGGCAGCAGATTTAAATATTTATGACAAAAATGTTAAGCAGATATTTCCTCGGATCTGATCGTTTATACATTATGTACATTCATTTTTCTGATTACGATAACATAAGTGATTAAGCTACTTACTTTGGAAGTTTGGAATCAGATTAGTGTATGTGATATTGTCTGATATTTATTTATTTT
The DNA here is from genome assembly GCA_951394215.1 of Glyphodes perspectalis. Taxonomy (NCBI): domain Eukaryota; kingdom Metazoa; phylum Arthropoda; class Insecta; order Lepidoptera; family Crambidae; genus Glyphodes; species Glyphodes perspectalis. Next base: position 14,311,277 of record OX596201.1, on the reverse strand, counting down.
TCATGCTTACTTTACTACAGTAAGTATTATAACTAGCACAGTTATACGAAATTATTGGTAGTAAAATAATATTGATAGTACGACATACGAAAAACAAGTTGTGCTTCTTTCTGCCGAACATATTTAATAATAACATAAAATCACGCCCATAATCCCCAAAGGGATACGCAGAGTTAAGGGGCAGCAGGCTCCTTAAATCACTTTCAGCCTAAAAAATACTGGGCTGGGTTAGATGGAAACTTGAGAAAAAGTAGTGACAATTGGCTAGCTTGTCGCCTACACAATCACATACCCAATACTCGACATACCATTAGTCGTCTTTTACGACTTGCTAAACAAGAACCACAATTGGCACATTATTTTTAAGTCCCAGACCAACATGGGACAATGGGCTGGGTAAGATGGAAAATTGTGAAAAAGTAGTGACAAGTGGCTAGCTCGTCGCCTACACAATCACATACCCAAAACACCATATACCATTAGTCGCCTTTTACGACATGCTAGGCAAGAAACACAGTTGGCACATTCTTTTTCAAGTCCCAAACCAACATCGGACAGTATGCGTAATACTATCTATATTTACACCTATATTAGACTAAATTAAATTAGTTAGTAACAGATACTACCATATGAATAAAGATCGTAAAGTAATTTCCTTGACTCTCGGTACTCACAAACACATCCTTCCCCGTTGTAACGATGTAATTAAACCTTTGCTAATTTCTCACTTGTAATTACCTACATTAATTCACTTTCTCACTGAACAAAGGTATCGATGTACCTATCACTTCGATAGCTATAGCTAAGTAGTACTATTTCTTCTGATATCCTACTTTAACTTAGCATCTCGATATGTTAGCGTAGCAGCACACCATGCCGATCTCAAGCATTTGTGATTGGTTTTTCCAAAGTACATATGAATTAACATTATCTGTTTAAAATATATCTGATGTCATTTGGCTTGCATTACATCAGGTATTTCTTAATAATACTGGGGGAAGCTTAATTTCAATTTAAAAAATACCCAAATATATTATATATTTGGGTATAAATAAATTTTAATAAATATCCGACAACATCACATACATTGATCTGATTTCGAGGTAAGTAGCTTAAGCACTTATGTTACCGATATCAAAATCAACAGTGGTAAGTATTACAAACGTATACTTAAATATAGGATATTAACACCCATACATAGAACAGGGATCGAACCCACAAGTCTTAGCGCATGAGGCTACCGAATGCGCCATCAAGTTCGTCAACCAAAGTAATCACATCGTTAGTATGTAGTAACAATATTTTTTAATCTAAAATTGAAACATTGTAGGTCAAACAAGTACTAATATATAGTTACTGTATTAATAAGGGCCTTTAATAGCCCTTAATCGCCTTTATCCAAATAAAAATTAACTTTATCTTAATTACACGTTCAGGTAACGTGTAGTTAATATTTCGATTAAATCTTTAGTCATAACTCAGCCCAGCAATTCGTGTTAAATCCACGTCGTCATAGTAAAAAGTGTACAGCCTCTAATTAAGCTATCAACAAGCGAATGTTTACACCAACCAATATTTACGTGTACTATAAGCAAAGATTTAAAAGGGCCGGAGTGAATCGCGCCGCTCAATTTGCCGCCACCGACTTAGGGATGCAAACGATATATCGATGTTCACAATGTCCGTTATCGTATCTATATAATTTTAAAGGACAATTCACAGCATATTTTTTAATTATTATAATGCTACTCATTTTCATATCTAAATGACCATGCGATTTATTTGCTTAAGCATGAAAATATGCTGAATATATTATGTACACATTTTTATAAATAATGAAAAAATATATATATATATTTTATAATGTTTATTTAATAAATTATAATGTTTATTATTTCGATACAACAATATTTTTGCTACCGATGCTTTCGATATCGATATGCCTTCTTTCATCCATCAACATATGGAACTATAAACAACCGTCAATGTCGATGGTTCGAACAACCCTGGTTGCGGTTGGCGGCTACGTAAAATTAGAGTGGCCGCCATAACTGGGTCATAGTGACCGGCGCGTATCCGGCCCGTGCGTGCAAAGTCATCGGGGTACGTACCGCTGAAATATCCTGTTGCAATAATAACTAGGGATTAAAAAAAAAAATCAGTCGAATTGAGAACCTCCTCCTTTTTTTTGAAGTCGGTTAAAAAAAACTTGTCCATCTTTAATAATACAGTACTTACACAGAAAATAGTAAATAGTCATAAAAATCGTAGAGCTTGTATGAAAAGGATTATGAATGTTGAAGAGGCGAGTGAGGTGTGTAAGGATCGTGCCATATGGCGTTCGGTTCTCTCTGCCTACCCCGCTAGGGAAGTAGCGTGAAGTTTAGTTAGTTAGTTAGTAAATATTTATCTCTTGATGCCGGTCTCTTCCTAAAATTGCTTCAGCCACAAACACCTACACTAGACTTGGTATGTATCGTGGGTTCAGTAAACACTAAATACGTTATTTTCTAACTAGCGCCCGGCCCCGGCTTCGCTCGGGTTGACATTTTTTCTAACCTAGTCACCAAAAAAATTTTGACCTAGATCCCAGTGCAGTTTGTTCCGTATCGTTTGCCCATAATGATAAACTAAAAAATAATAAACAGACCTCTTTTATAATACACTAGCTGTGCCTGCGGTTTCACCCGCATTTATGGTTAATGTTGTATAGCCTTCCTCGTTAAATGGGCTATCTAACACTGAAAGAATTTTTCAAATCGGACCATTAGTTCCTGAGATAAGCGCGTATAAGCCAACAAACAAACAAACTTTTCATCTTTATAATATTAGTATTGGTATAGATTTTATCAATGGCAATATAGTATACACAAGAAACAATAGATCAATATGTAATCAAAGCACAAGTTAAATTTTAATCTTCCAATCGTATAAATGTTTCTCTAATAAATAAAAAACTCGTATTGTTTAAATGTATCATGAAAATAAATAAATACTGTAACAATTTGTCTTAAAAAGAATTTGCCAACTGTGTTTTTTGACTAGCATGTCGTTAAAGGCAACTAATGGTATATCGGGTTTTGGGTATGTGATTGTGTAGGCCACGAGCTAGTCACTTGTCACTACTTTTTCACAATTTTCCATCTGGCCCAGCCCAGTTATATTTTTGGCTGAATGTGGTTAAAGGGGCCTGCTGTCCCTTCGACTCTGCCTTTCCCTTCGGGGATTATGGGCGTGATGTTATGTTGTGTTGTTATGTTATGTTACCGTAACCATACCATTTATTACATTTACATAGTATGTACAGCACTTATGAGAAAATCACTGAACACCAAAGATCGCTAACTGATACTTCGCTTGCTAATGATATCCAATATGTACGATTGTACAGCGTTTGGTGAAAAGCTATCGGAGCCCGGGCGGAAATTGCACGCCGTAGGTGGCGGCAATCTAATCTATAGGTTGCGTGTATTGTCCAAACATCGGCGACTGTGCGTCTTTCCTTGAGTCGCCTTGCTGAGGAGAGTCAAACTGAATAGGTCATTGGCTTGTTACCGAGTTTTCAGGTATATTTATTAAATGATAATTGAAGAATTAGCTGTAGACATCAAATTACGTTTCAACTAAGTTAATAATATTTTAAAACAGTTAATATACCGTTATTTTATATATTAAAATTAGATATCACTAAATCTGAAGCACGAAACCTAAGAACAAAACATTTTATTTACGAAAACAATTAATGAGGCTGCAGTCAAAATATGTTATTCAGAATAATAAAAAGTTTGTATAGCTTTTTATTTTATTTTTCTTATCGCAATAATATACGTGCTGACGATGTAGAACGACCAATTCAAATATTATTAATAAACAACGAAAGCCTTTGTTTTCAAATACGTCGAACACAGCAAAAGAGTTCCATTCAGCGGGGTTCAGCACGAGGTGAAAAGCTATCGCAGTAAGAGCGGAAATTGCGCGGCCAAGGAGGGGGCGATCTAATCTCACTTGCGTGTACAGCGCGATCATTAGCGGCCTACTGATAGTTGTGCCTTCTTACTCCGCATTTACTGATAAGCGCTTAAAGCGGAAGGTGTCCAACTCTGCGATTGTCACTTTTTAATTAGCCTATACCTACAGTTCTATAAACACTCTTGAACCTTAAACCAGTGCAGTAAGGTTTAATTTTAACTTAACACAGTTTTGACTACGTTGTTGTCGTCAGTCTGTGAACGTGAATTTTATTCTATTAATAGACTGGGGAAAACAGCTCCCTTTTACATAAATTCCAATCTAGATTCACGAGATTGGAATTCGTGTCAAAGGGACATTGCAGTTTATTTTTGGGTATGCTACGACTAAAAGCCGAAACATGTTAAGTTATACCTACATAGTTGTATCCAGCTACAACAGGATGCAGCCAAATTAACATCGATAAGACTTTTTTGTTTATGGATTGTGCCATAGGGAAGTGGCGTAAAATTTAGTTAGTTAAGACTTTTTATATAAGATGGACTAGAAGTGACTGGAGGCGTAACGCATATTACAAGCACAGTACAGCTCTCACTGCAATTATAATTTGAATAAAATAGCTGACCGAATTCAATTACACATACGTCAAAAATACGTACGTTAAGCTACAGCCGTCGTTAAAATTAGAAAATTGATATAGGTGGATAACACGATTAAAAAGCAAATCCCATAGACGTAGATATATTCATAACCACATTGAAGAAAATCTCATTAGTCCAATCCTTACTTATTCTATTTCTGACAGATTCTGAAATAAACAAAATGATCATCCAAAAAACGACTGCCACAAGGCCCAGACATGGTGACCACATCAATATGCCAAGAAGTCAGTTCATCCCCACTGGTACTTGGCGCCCAGCCAACGTGCGCACATCGTAAATCTTTCTCGCGCCACGTGCAAGCTGTTGAATAACCAACTGTTATCCTTTTGCGATATCATGGCTATTTTAACTGTTATCCTGTGTGTAGACTTTAACCAAATTAAAAAAGAACTTGAACCGATTTTTTTATTTTTGGCCAAAAGTCGTTAGAGGAGCTTTTGATGTTCTATGCTTTGACTTTGCCTGCTACTTTGGTGCAGTCGTAATTATGAGTATGTATTTAAATACATATGTGCATGCCAAATTTCGCAAAGACGAAGAAGCTTAAAGCAGTATGAATTCACAATCAAAGATATTTTCTTTTATTACAAAATAATAACCATAATTCTGAGAATTCCCCTTCTTATCAATAGTCACCACACAATTAACCAGTTTTTTGAAAAAAAATAAAAACGAAAAGGTAGAAACGAGGAACGTAGCATTATTTTAAAAATAGCCTTAAATAATCTCTGTCTCGTGGTAACAGTAGGAACATAATTCCTTTTCATTTAATTAATTATCTTTTGGTATTGTTTCTATCAGTATTTCTTTTAGGGATGAATACTTTGCTCTTAATGGACCATTCAGAAAATAATTAAAACAACTGCATAAGATAATAAACTATATCGGATAAAGTTTTGACAACATGTAAGTAGTGCTGCATTTGCTCTTAATATAAAATATTCAGTAAGATATGTTTCTACATGTTGACTGTTTTAAGTGGGATGTTGTTACTTAACATGGCAACATATAATAACAGCAGAATTACCCGTAGGAATGTTGCTCCGCAAAAAGAAAATGTGGTTTCGTTGGACTCTAAAATTATGATCCCATATTCTCGGTTAAAATGATTTTAATGAAACCATTAAATTAATTCCCATGTTGGTCTGGGACTTAAAAAAAATGTGCTAACTGTTTTTCTTGTCTGGCATGTCGTAAAAGGCGACTTATTGGACAAGCTCAATGGCGCATTCGGTAGTGACCCTGCCCCATGCGCCAAGAATGGTTGTGGGTTCGATCCCCACCCAGGACAAATATTCGTATGATGAATACTTGTGTTTGTTCTGTGTCTGGATGTTAATATCGAATATTTAAGTATATATTTGTAATGCCACTGTTGTTTCTGATATCCGTAACACAAGTGCTTTTAAGCTTACCTCGGAGTCAGATCAATGTATGTGATGTAGTCTGATATTTATTTATATTTATATTTATTGTATATTGTGTTTTGGGTCACTATTTTCCATCTTACCCAGAATACCCAGCCCAGTTTTTTTTTTGGCAGAATGTGATTAAGGGTAGCCCCCTTACCGCTTTGACTGCCTCCCTCTTCGGGGATTGTGGCCGTGATAACTTATGTATGTATCAAATTAATTTGTGTTTATGCGTATAATGTATGGTATAGTTATAACGATTTCTAATATATATTCTGAATTCTGATTACCAATAATTTTTTCTAGAAAATAATAATTTTAGAAGGAAGGAAATAATTTCGTAATAAAATTATGAACTAAAATATTTAAATGTGGTACAACTATATATCACGTATGAGTAAATATTTCTACTCTATACAATTTTTGTTCCATCAACCATATGTTATTATTTTCGTCCGAAACTTATTCAACCCGAAAACCATTTCTACCAATTTAGTTTTATTAATTTGATCCTATCAAAGGAAAATATTATTTCTTTCCGAACAAACCGAACAACGATCGCGTGAACAAAACCCAATTAAGTACTTTCGCCCAGCGAACTTGAACTATTGTGCTACTATTTCGTGAGTCACAAACTTTTGTGAATTAACTTTTAGTAAGTAAGTACAACGTAATTCGACGTAACTTTCTCCATTTAATATTCAGCACACGAATGGCTTTCATAATAATTCCTCATTATTATGAACCGCCCATTTTAATAATGGTTACATTAATAATTACTTACGCTTGTGTGGCTGTCATGAGAAACCAATTAATCATTGTAACTAACTTATATTTGTAGTAAATTCATGCAAAATTTCCGAGATTATATGCGATTTTTGGACAACCTAACAACACCCAAAGACTGTTTACCTTAACAATTCTTAAAGTTTCTTGAAACAAAGTGAAATATTTCGTCAAAATATTATTTTGTTCATAATAAAATATTACGATTTTTTTATATAGTAACATGGACTCGAATTATCGATGTTTATAAAAACATTATTTGACTATGCTATGTTTAGTCTAGCATTTACCTTGTTGAAGTACAAGCACATAGCTTGGTTTGAAACTAGGGAATTAGTGTAGAAGACTAGTACCTACACCAAGTTTACTAAAGCACTTTATACCTGAAGAATTCTGTTAAATAGGTTCAACTTAATAATAAAATACCGAATATCATGTTTAAAAAATTAATTTGATAATATTATCTGTAATAAAAACATTTTTAAAAGTTACAAATAGCGCGTAATCATCACGTTGCTGAAAACGCCGTTACATCATAATGTTTGTTAGTCGACATTATTTGCAACAAGTCTAGCAACAAGTTCAACTTATTGCCTAAAATCCAGTCCTGAGTTTGACAGAATGTGAGTTTTATCACAGAGTATACTACGCACGAGTATTATACTACGTGCAGATAGCGCGCGAGCATTCAACTCGCAGGCTATCTGTACAAGTTTTATCTACCTAACCGATCCGAATATGACGTCATTTCGGCACCATAGTACCTAGTCTATGCTAACTGAAACGTCAACTCGTAGCGTTTAAGCGGAAACATCTAAACGAGTTGTTTTAAAACGTCCTTTTATCTGTAAATTAAACTATTTTGCATACAAAAAATACTTTTTTATGTTAATTTTGTGCCTACCTATATTGTGAAAGTGGTTTCAAAATTTGTTAAGTACCCTATTGCCAAGGGCAATTCATTTACTTAATATTATCATGATCAGCCCCCTATGAACGGGAATTAAGGAAATAATATAATTTACCTAGAAATATATCATATAATTTACCTATTTACCTACTAACTCCAATGGCTCTACGACCCAAAATCTATCTTGGCATCCGTAACGAGATCTCGTTAAATATTATATCATCTCATTTATAGTTACTGCAAAATATGTGAAATAAACATCAAAGCCACATTGTTCGCGCAGAAACAACGCGACATGCGCCGGGGCGTCACGCGACGCGCGTCTCAAATTACTTACCGACGCGGAACGCGACCGCTCTCCAAATAATTTGCTAACTTTTGTTTCGTTAATGCGCCAATGTGTCAAGTTGAAGTTGACGAACATCGACCCTTGTTTGGGCAGATGCCTACGAATTACGGTCGAACTATTTGTTAAGTAGCTCTGACACTAGACAAAAGATTTCTGAGTACCTATATAGAATGTGGATACACATATACTAAAGAAATAACTTAGGTACTTTACAAGTATAACATTTTTGCCAAGATAGACTTTAGAGTAAGATTCCACTCTTAAGTGGGAATCTTAATATTTTCATATAAGGTTATATTACAATACATATTTTAACTTTACAATGCATATAACTGTGCATTTTTTTTATCATCTTCTATTCTATTTTGTTTAAAACTTTGTAATGCCTTCCCGGACTCTTCACCCCGAATAACCAAGAGGATTTTATTAAAAAAACGAACTATGCGAACTTTTTGGAATTATATATAAGGTAGTGTTTAGGGTAGTGCAGTAATATGTTATTAATAATGTCCTCCTAACCGATATCGGTCACGGCAGCCAATCTCAACGAGGGTTAGCCAACTACGCAGGAGATATTATAATGTACAAGTGTGTGCGCAAACACAGGTGCACTTTCTGTTCCTTCACTCTCATTGTCCGGTAAGACGGCAATTCGACATGACCGGAGAGAGTTTAGGCGTAAGGCCAACGGCTCAACATGCTTTCCGAGGCACGGGGTAATTATACCGCCAACATCCTGACTCCCGACTATTACTGAGTAATTTCAGAATTAAAATAACTAGCCCGTGTTGGTCTGGGACTTAAAAATAATGTGCCAACTGTGTTTCTTGCCTAGCATGTCGTAAAAGGCGACTAATGGTATATCGGGTTTTGGGTTTGTGATTGTGTAGGCGACAAGCTAGCCACTTGTCACTACTTTAACACATTTTTCCATCTAACCCAGGCCAGTTTTATTTGGCTGAATGTGGTTAAAGGGGACTGCTGCCCCTTTGACTCTGCCTACCCCTTCGGGGATCACGGGCGTGATGTTAAGATAAGATAAGATGAGAGAAAATAACCAGCCACAAATTTTTGGCTCGACCCGGGATTTGAACCCGGGACCTCTTGGTCCTTAGGCAGCGCATGCTACCACTAGACATCGAGGCAATCAATATGTTAATACAGTGCGTATGGTTTAGTGTTTTAGATCGTAAATGCACTCCATGTATCTAATTATCTCAAACACTGCTTTTGATAGGCCCACCCGAATCCAATTTCGACGTATTGATAGTCTTGATTGCGTTGCCTGCCGCACATGTATACCAAATTAGGGCAATAATCCGTGGTCAATAAAATAAATGCACCTATGTAGTAAACAAACATTAAAATAACGTTTGTCCCATGTTTAGTCCCATGTCGGTCTGAGACTTAAAAATAATGTGCCAAATGCACATTATTATTAAATGCGTTTCTTACCAAGAATGTCGTAAAAGGCAACTAAAGGTGTATCGAGTTTTGGGTATGTGGTTGTTGGTTAGGCGGCGACCTAGCAACTTGTCACTACTTTTTCACAATTTTTCATCTAACCCAGCCTAAAACTAGGCTGGGTTAGTTTTTTGGCTGATTGTTGCTAAAGGGGTTTGCTGCCCCTTTTACTCTGCCTACCCCTTCGGGGATTACGGACGTGAAGTACAATGTAAACTAACGTTTGTTAAATAATTGAAAGATATTGAAGTAAACGTTACTTAACGTCTACTACAACATAAAGTAAAGCGAAGATTACAGAATATTGTGTATTGTTCTTAAATAATTGATGATTTTAGTAATTTTCCTTTGCCAGACGCATAGGATATACAAACATGAAAAAGAAATCCAACTTGTCTATGGGGACGGTGATTTATAAAACGAGATACGTATTTCGTTTGAGACGATGTTACCAAGCTAGGACTTAAGTTTCCTGTTGCTGACATTGCTATAAAAGATGCTCCTTCTAGCCCCGTTTAAAGTATCCTTTATCAAAGGAACGCGGCGTCACACATGCCGACAACAAGTTTCATTCGTTTTATGACACGCCGAAATAGTTGCCAAACTTTTTGACGCGCGATGAAAGCGGTTCCACCTCTAAACGGTGTCATCGCAAACCGCTTTGTGCTGTTTGAGGAAAAGCGGGAGTGTGTTATGGAAAGAGAAGTTGTTTGAGATACCACTCAATGAGTAGGACACAAAATTTACCAACAGATGGCGTTGGGTGTATGTTGCCACGCAGTGTTTCGTTTTACCGAGCACATATATACCCAAGGCTGAGTTCAGATTAATGAGTAATTATTAGAAAAGTAAGAGATCAATAGTCCAAATATAGTAAAACCAGTACAAGTGTTATAGTTCAGTGCAATAAAGTAGTTCACTACAAGTACGTTGTTTTACTATATCTTCAATGTGACGGTGCTGGGTCATAGTCTATACAGGAGTTCTCCATTATATTCGCTTGGCAGTAAGACATCACACACAATATATTTTACACATAATATATGGGATAAATAAGTAAAAAACCTCATGAAAAATTTACAACACCACCTATATTAGCACCCAGACAAAATTTCGTAAAGTAATCTTGCATGATAATATACCTAGCCCAGTCAGTATAAGAGAGGTGTAAACACCGTCAGGTACTTACATACAAGTATGTGTGAGGGTTGAAATAAATTCGTGCCTCAAACTTTAATGTCTAAGTACGGATTTACGTCACTTCGCGTTGAGTGTAAACGTCATATGCAAACGGTTTATAGTAAAGTAGTTTACTTAACAGGTAAACTCTGGGTACTTTACTATAAAGCAAATGGTCCTGGTCTCTGTTTGAGACTTAAAATCAATCTACGTGTACAAAATCGAACAAAACAATACAGGGTATTTGGCGCATTGACTGACAAATGTTTTTGGGATACTGGTGTCATTTGCTACCTTTCCATCCTTGGACCCTGGTAAAAAGAGTCCTGGATGTGGAAATATGATTTACATACATACATACATAACATCAAAGAGACAGCAAGCCCCTTTTACCACATTCAGCCAAAAATAAAAGTGAACTGGGTTAGATGGAAAATTGTGAAAAAGTAGTGACAAGTGATTGGCTTGTCACCTACACAATCACATAAGTACCCAAAACCAGATATACCACTAGTCACATTTTGCGATATGCTTGGCACATTATTTTTAAATAAAAGGGTTAAAAAAATTAAATTACAAAATCATATTTCCATAATCCGGGCCTCTTTATATCAGGGTCCAAAGAGGAAAAGGTAACAATAAATGACCCCACTAGTAAAATGTTGACCGTCCATGCGCCAAACACCCTGTATATCATAAAGTAGACGGTTATTGAGCAACCAAGTAGTCTTCTTATTCGACCTATAGTTATATTCTCTCCAGTCTCCAGATATATCTTTAACTGGAGTCCACTTTGACCTTGAGACTTAATTTAGCCAGCATGAAATACCTATGTTAACCGGGTAACTGAACACAACACAAACAATCTTATGTAATACGCAAGTGGAAAAATATATACATACCTACCATATTATTTTATTCGGCCATATTTGGGTTCAGGCGTCCTCAAATTGGGGTCTGCCGTCAAGTCAAAGAAAGTTTGTTAGGGGCATCCTCTGATAGTACAAAAAGCGACGACCCGGGTAGTTTTGGTCAATATTTAAACAGGATCGGATTTATGTATGTTCAGCTAGTATATAATGCTGAATCTTGGATGTACAGAAATTATTTGCTTATAATACGACTATAAGAATATACGGTTATCATTTACAAAATAAAATTAAGTTTAAATTAAACTATTCCAACTTCATTGTCAACGTACCAAAATGTATACATATTATAAAAAATCACATTTAAAAACATCAATATCTCTATTGTATGGATATTTTTAAAACAATATCAATAAGCAATATATTTAAATCGTTTTTCAACGAAACTAGGATTGTAATATTTACCAGAACTTAATTACTTTGGCCCCACAGAAGCATATTTACCTGTTCGGTGAATCACGGCTAACGCAGAATCTCTCCGGTAAACCAGACCCAACGCAATGAAGCAATCTTCCCCAAATTGATCCAACTAGAGATCGAACTCGGCTTCAGCCACATGTCACACATACCTACATACAGTACTGCTTATTACTGCCACTGCTACGCCCTCAAAACTATTAAAATAGTCGAACTACTACAACCTCTCAAAGATTTATTATAACGGCGAACGTAAGTTTATTCAACATTCATGTAAAGCTACATTATCAGTGATCCTACGAAACGGGAACTATACGGGTAAACAGTGGGCGCTGCTAGTTTCAATATATTTCTTCAGCAAAATTGTGTAAATTGTAACATGCTGTTAAAATATTTATATGATACAGGAATAAAGTAACACAATTTTCAACAAACCATGGAAAAAAGTCCAATAAGTATTAAGTTAGTGATCTCCAAAGGAATAAATAGAGTCCAAAGAGCAGAAAGCATTTTAAACCACATTTAACCAACAATAAATGAACCTGAGTATACCCACTATTGAGTATATCAAAATACCCGACAAGCCGTTGAAATAAAACCATCAGCCGCCATACCGTGTGGGCGCACGCTGAAAACCGCCCGCCCAACTAAAATCAACCACATTGAAGAGCATTCGTTAAACAAACCAGTTTTTACGTAGACCAATCTATCTAGAAGGAGCGTTTATCTGTTTGAACACATTGGTATATTAGACAACCCTATAAATGCGCGGGTTCGATCATTGCTCCGAGGCATTTGTTGATGAAGCAGATTTATTCCTTTCAGGCCTGAGACCTGTGGTATTTTTTCTTGATATTTTTTCAAAATTTTACCTACTTTCCAAAGTGAGTATCTAAGTGGGTAGTGGTTTTAAAAAAAAGTCAATTGTGATAGTTTCTCAGCATTAGTCAATTTGTAATTTTCAATTGGTAGTAAAACACATTTTTTTAAGATCGAGATTAAGATGTCAGTCCTTTAAATACCTATGGTAAACCATGTCATTCAGGGCTGCAGTTACAATACAAAGCTAAAGCAAGATTGTGTTTTAATAGCAAAAACCTTCCCAATTCACAGATAATGTCAGCTAATCCTTCGTCAAAATAAGCCGGATCAGCTATCGTAGGCGGGCTCAAACTGAACAACTCCCAATAATCGGTGACCATACTTAATTACGATTAAAAAGAAAACAGACCTACAGTTACTGTTCCAGATAATTCTGTTAAATATAACGCTATCATTTTTCCCTGACGTTTCCAAAGCAGTTTTATATCTGTGGAAGCACTCAACAGCGAGGTAAAGTCCATTCGTGACTAGTAATACAGAAACTGAATTTAATAACCCATCCTGGTTCCGAAGTAGGTATTCGTATTCCAAAGACAATATTGGGCCTTTTATGAAACCGAGTTTCTTTCATCTGACAGCTTTTGAAAGTATTTGCCCGAATTTGTACAGCGATAAGCATAATAAAAAGGTTTTAAGTGAAATTAGTGCCGGGATAACATTTTAATACGGTGAAGAAGGTATTTTTACTAATCAAACCTAGTATCATTAAAAAGCGAAATCTTTTTAAAATGAATTTTGGTAATGGTTCTTTTACTTAATAAATACAAATGGACAAGTACCTATTATTATTATCATTGTCCGAGCGTTATATTCCATTTCTAGCCGGGATCGCTTGGAACATATAACCCAAGATTTTAAGTTTTTACATACTTAGTAGGTACTAGTTTTTAATACTTAGTGTAATGATAAGTCATTAGACTAAGTATTAAAAACTAGTAAGTACTAAGAACATTACACTGTATGCGACTGCGATATTCATCACTGCCAGAAAGATATGCATATCTTTAACATCATAGGAGAACCTGCACCAAATGATGTATTCCTTCGCAGGCAAGCTAGTGACATAAATGCGTAATGTAAAATTTTTTTTTTACATTTTCCATCTAACCTAACACAACTTTATTTTAAGCTCAGCGTAAAACGAAATTTTCACTGTTCAGGAATTGCAGGTACGATGGTTTGTAGGTACATACCTGCATTTAATTGCCATTCAGTTTAAAATACAGCTACAATATAAGCCGATTTTTATTTCGAAATAATGAACCATTCCCAAAGGACGCGCGGGGCTGTATATTTTGTAGATTGACACTGGTGCAACCATTGAATATTTTCATAAAAAGCTCGGTGTTTATAAAACACGAATAGTTCTCAACCAGGATTACCCTCAGCTGTGAATTTGTTCGCGTGAAAAACAAGTATATTTTCCAGATATTTTTAACAGATTTTCAAACTTTACGTGACAAAGAACAGTCTCGAGATTTATAATGTCTAGACTGTGAAACAAAATACAAGAAAAAAATATATTTTATTGTGTCAAAGTTCGATTTAACAGCGACACCAAGTGAAACTAAGTACTTTGTATATTGCAATACTGACATTTTGTGATTTGTTTATCGATATAAATCATACTCATCAATACTGACACCTGACATCTGTTTCACGTGTAAATGATTTATGATAATAATAGTCAGAGAAGCTTTGGTGACTTCTGGGTGACTTATGTAAAATGAAGTTATTTAATAGGAAATATGTATTTAGTACACCTAATGGTCTAATGATCTTTAATATTAAAAATGGGTGTCATTATATATTTTAAAATCCTTGAAAAGAGGATACATTTATTGCAATACCTACTCCGGTTTTGAGTCGGGCTTCGAATACCTAGCGACTTTTCATGTGGACAAAATATCGTCTTAAACCTGATTCTACGGAAAGATTAGTCTTCACAGAAACGCACAACTTAGGATTTAGTTGAATTACCAAAATGACTTGGATTTTTTACCACGAGACTGCCTCATCATTCTTATCAATTTTGGCTTTAGCTAAGGCTTGAGAGCACCAGACTTATAGGATAACTAGCTGTGCTGTTTATGGTTAATGTTAAATAGCCAAGCCTTTCTTGGCAAATGGGCTACCTAACACTAAAATAATTTTTCAAATGAGACCAATAGTTCCTGAGATTAGCGCGTTCAAGAAAACAAACAAACTCTTCAGCTTTAGAATATTTTATATATTTGTAAAAATAAGCCACAGAGCACATTTGTAACGAGTAACCATAGCCTATAAATTGTTAAAATGAAAAGGTCGGTCGCATTATTTTTAAAACAAAAGCCCCAGTGAACATTTTCCTATGGTAGCATGTTATGATATAAAAATAATAAGCAAAATTGTTAAGAATGATTGATACGCACCGGCGGGCACCGCCGACCGAAACATAAGGCAGCGTTACATTTATTATTACGTATTGTTCCCTCTCTTCCCCGGGACGAAATAAATTGGCTAAGTTACGAATTTGTTTAAAGGCCCGATGCCCTTTTCGTGCCAACAGCGAATCTCTGCACAGATGTATTTGAAAATGTTTGTAAGTTTCCAATATACTTCAATTATGCTGTGATAATCCAAAGTTGACCAGGCACTTAAATAAGCATTAGTCGTACGACTTACAGGACGGGCCAGTCTCATACATCACACTGTGTTTTCCTATGCAATGTAAGACCATTCATTGCATATATTGAAATGGCCAAAGTCGAGTCAATTAATAAAAACAGCTTGCGATTTCGATCGATTTGATTCAATTATCTTTTGCTTAATGGATATAAGCAGAGAGGATTATCCATGTGTGAGAGATATATTAAGAAGAAAATAACATCTCCCACCGCTCCTTTGACGACACATTTATCGATCGTAGGGCTTTAGCGACGTTATTGACATTTAATGTTAATTGAGTAGGCTGAATGGTATAAATCATTAAAATGAATATAAGTACAATGTAACCTTACGTATGTATAAGTACTTAAGAGACTAAAAATATATATACGGTCGAATTGAGAACCTCCTCCTTTTTTGAAGTCAGTGGAAAAACAAAAGAGCAAATATATGTAAACAGATTACGCGCGGAATCGAAAATGGCACGTGAAATTTAAGTGCCACAAGGCTTTCAATTCACAACTTCCACTTTCGACTATCAAGTATCTAAAATATGGTCCTGGCAATGTAATGAGCGACAGGTCATTCTATTTTGACTTCGCGGCCTGTCTGCACATCAAACACAGCGAGCCAATGAATGCTCCGCTGAGCAGTCCGCGCAAATTGCTGGACACAAAGTACATCTATACGTAAAATTAAAAGTAGATAGTCCTATATCATACACGTGCGGGCGAGTATAATAATATTGATCATTATAGCGATAATCTACCTCGCTAGAAGTAGCTTTCTTGGAATAAATAGACGTAATTTCATTTATGTTGATCAATGACCAATTCCATAACATTTGTCTTTTTTTTACAGTAACATAATGAACCTACTACTAAGAAGGGGACAACATTAATGTTTCAGATACGAAAGCAAGTTCGGTAAAACTTTCTTAAATATTTTTAAGAAAAGCTTTTGCATTTATGTAGCTAACACAGTACGTGTAGATAATTGATAATAAATAAATATCGACATGTCGATTAATCTGAATAAAAAAGAGGAGCTTGGATTATGGAAATCAATAATGGAAGTATCGTAACAGGTACTTGCCTTGAGTCTGGACGTAAAACAAATATCCGGCTCAATATGTATCGTAAACATTTTAAGCTTCCACTAATCACTGGAAATTTGGGGTACGAACATAAACTACTTCTCTAGCAATATTAATAATGGGCAATATACACCAACCAAAGCTGCCGGCCCGCTGGCTAATGTCGGCGACTATTTATCTAGTCGGCGGCTTCACTAATTGTATTCCGAGTGTCGCCGGCTACTGAGCGTTTTCGTACGCAAGCCGCCGCGCGGCTTGTCGCGCGGGCTCATGACAGAGCTATTTAGGCCGCCGGGTTGTGCCGGCGGCCTGTGACGGCGGGCCTGCGGCTTTGGTGCGCTTTAGATTTAATATGCTTTAATAATACATTAATTATACAAAATTAAATTTGTAACAACGATAATCAACAAATTACTATTTCGTTCAATATACATAGGTAATACTGCTGCATCTAATATCATTCTTAAGCCCACCCCACTGTAATAGGTCTATTTTTTATAGACATAACTCATTCACATACCGATAATATGAGCTTGATCCCCATCCTAAAGGGTTGGGCACTAAGAATAATTTTTCATACGCGCACGTGCGTAAGTGAGTTGAACGCGAACTGTGCCTCAGAAATAAATTACTTGGGATCCTCTCTAACCGTACTTCTGCCTACTTAATGTTATTAAAGTACTAGCGCGTAAACTGGATGGAAAGTAGATTCGCGTCTGACACGAACGAATGGTGGGTCGCTGGATAAAATTATGCGTATGTTCGGTTCTTGCTGTTTAAATAATGCGTTTGATCTGGGACATGCCCATATTGATTTGGAACTGTCCCATGTTGGTCTGAAACTGTCCCATATTGGTCTGGAATTGTCCCATTTTAGTCTGCGCCTTGACTATAATGTACCATCTGTGTTCTTTGTCTTGTTAGACAAACGTAGAAGGTGACTAATGGTATAATGGATATTGGATATACTGGCCCGTTGGTCGAGTGGTCAGAGACCCTGGCCACAAAACCAAGGGTTTCGCGAGTTCGAATCCCGCTAGGGGCAAATGTTTCGTGTGATGAACATGGACATTTGTACTGGAGTCATGGATGTTTATAGAAGTATTTAAGTATATCTCCGTTCACCTAGTATCCATAGCACGAGCATAAGCTTAGTTTGGGACTAGGGAATAGGTGTGTCAGTCTGAAGAACTAATTATATATTATTATTATTATATATTTATTATTGGGTACTTGTTACACCTTTTCCTTCGCCTAAACTATTTTTGGACGGACAGACAGGAGTTATTTCGCATTTATAATATTGATAAGATACTATAAACTAAATTAATAAAACACAATAATATTAAATACACAAACACCAATAAAAACGCAAATGGAGGCCAAACATAATTCTTGTGTAACACAACGAAACCAATATTCTACATAATTTTATGTCACCAAATGGAGAAAAAACATCAAAATTGCCATTACGAAATTGGCTCCAAGAAACGTAATACCATTCTAAAACGAACGCGGTTATATTATGTAGATTTAGCCGTTTACGATAATTGCCAGGGCATGCCACACTTCTGGTTCCCCCAGTCGGGAATAAAAGAAATTCCACATCGCAATTTCGGGTGCTAACGAGATATCTCGTCGTCTCGTTTTAACGTTTAGCTTTTTTGGCAATTCAAGACGAAGGTGTACACGTGTGGTCCACAAACTAATTTGGCACCTGTCTAAGACGGCGTTTCCACATTTATTATTTCTAGAGCTAAACGAATTGCTTCGGTAAGTTTGGAACTTTCGCTCTACTGCAAATGGGTGTCTAAACTTTTCTATTGCCTAGGCTGTTCTTGAATTAGAATTCGATCGTGACTGTACATAATTTAGACCCATAACATCTGTTTCCAATAAATGATTCATAAATAATAATTTAATAGTTCAGTTTATTTTTATAACTACATTTTATCTAATTTTGTCAATTTGCTTTACGTACGTACGTACTTTAAATAAAAACGAATTTTATAAATAATAAATACTTAATAAATTCTCCAGACTGACACACCAATTGTCTAGTTCCAAAATAAGCTTACGCTTGTACTATGGATACAAGGCAAACGGATAGACATACTTAAATACGTTTATAAACATCCCTGACTCGAGTACTAATGTCCATGTTTATCACACGAAACATTTGCCCCTAGCGGGATTCGAACCCGCGACTCTTGGTTTTGTGGCCAGGGTCTGACCACTCGACCAACGGGCCAGTCGAATTTTGATCTATTATAATTGTTTAAAAAATATACTTATTCGTCACATAGCTTTTTTTTGTTTGTTCCGTTTACATTTTCTACTTCCTTTATTCTTATAATTGGTTAATTGGGAACTAGATTGCTAGCGAAATGTTCCATTCTAAATCGAGATCTCCTTGGACCATGGCTTATTTGTTTAGCGAGTCTCATGATTACATTTAAGGCACTGCTATCTAGCATTAGTAACCCTCGGACAGGGGAATCAAATAGTTGGGATCGTTTCTATGATCCAATTTGTCTGATTTCATCCTTAGGTATTCGTATAAATTTCTTCTACTGTCGATATAATTATTCTTAGTTATTCGAATAAATATTCTCCTACTGTCGATATAAAGCCAGGTAGTTTCGAAATTTAAACCATGTTTAGACCTACATCCTTCGTATTTGAAATGCAGGAACATTGCAATTCCCACTCCACTTAGAACTGCTGCACTTTAAACGACCCTGGAAATACAGTTAAAATTAATGACATCGCCAGCATTCCGCCTGTAATTACGTAGACATCCAAAAGTCTCGAAAAGCTACGAGTAAAATCTGAGCAAACCATTATACATCAATCATTCACGGCTTCAAAATTTAATTAAACCAAATCAATCTCAATTTAACACTGAACTTATCGCACGCCAGTAAATCGGTTTGCTAATTAATTTGTTATTTTAAGAAAAATAGTAGCTCCCTAAATGCAGTTATAACGACTCCTTGCCGTGCACACGGGCATAATTACTGCGGCCTACGCAAATGTGCCACTCACGGACTAATGATGATCGCGTCGCGGACTTTCAAGGCTACGAAACCACTTATGTCTCGCAAATTGGTTTTATTCACTTATACATTAATCCCGAAGAACGTGTTTACAATGGTTACTTTAAAATCAATAGGAAGCGACTACACATGACATACTTTTACATTATTCGAAATACGCTATTAATTTTGAAAAGTAAATACTTTACGAGATGCATACTCCGAGATTTTGTTACCTTGAACTAAATGTACATATAGTTAAGCTTGTACTACAAGGGCTTTCATAAAAATCAAGCAAAATTTCAATTTTTTTTTAATTAATCAAACTTCAAACACAATCCAAGATTCAACTATTTTCAGATTTTCTAGAAATCGTTCAAAAATTAGGGAGAAATAAGACAAAAGTCATTTGAAATAAAAATATTATATTTTTGGCAAGACACTTAGCAAGTATAGTCTTTCAAACATGGGCAATTTGAGCGAGGATATAACGGTAAAACGTTTCACCGTTTTTACATATACCAATTTTCAAATATACTGAAGCTTTTATAAATAAATAAATAAAATTCTCCAGACTGCCACACCAATTCCCTAGTCCCAAACTAAGCTTCTGTTTGTGCTATGGATACTAGGTGAATGGATAAACATACTTAAATACGTTTATAAACATCCATGACTCGAATACAAATGTCCATGTTCATCACACGAAACATTTGCCCCTAGCGGGAATCGAACCGGCGAAGCTTGGTTTCTTGGTCAGGGTGTCTAACCACTCGACCAACGGGCCAGTCAACGTGTTTTATCCCTAAACACGTCACCTAGCCCGCCCTAGATACTGTTTTAACGACTCTTTCGGCGCAGTAATTACAACTCAGTGAGGTCGCCCCTACGAGTTGAGGTCGATTTTTTCGTTTTAAGACTGAGAAATAAGTGAGCGCCACAAAATACATCAGGGATGCAAGTTGAAAAAAAATTGAGCACTTAGATACATGAACACAATTCTTAGGTACCTTTAATGTTTTCCTCTATCTAGACTAATAATGTAATGTAATTACCATAGCATAAACATTACGCCTGTAATTCCCGAAAGGGTAGTCAGAGTCAAAGGGACAGCAGGCCCCAAAAATAAAACTGGGCTGGGTTAGATGGAAAATTGAGAAAAAGTAGTGTCAAGTGGTTACGTGGTTAACGCGTCGCCTACATAATCACATACCCAAAACACGATATACCATTAGTCACATTTAACGACATCTTAGGCAAGGAACACAGTTGACACATTCTTTTTAAGTCCCAGACCAACATGGGACATGGCATGTAATGTAATTAATTCATACATTTCACGCCCGCAATCCCTGAAGGAGGAGGCAAGGTCCAAGTAACTTCTCTAACAACTCAACTAAAATAAAAATCAGATGAGTTACACGGAAAATTGTAGTAACGTAGCGACAATAGACTTTCTTGTCGCGTACATAAACACAAATACTATGCCCAATTTACCATTTATCATCTTTTACGACATGCAAATTAACGATATTTTTACAGTCTTTTTATGCCCCAGACTACTATGGGATGAGTGATTGTAAAACGTACCTATATTGTCAACACGTCCATTATAAGTGATTGTACGCCACAAAAAGCCATTGTATGCAACTAAAAACGTAGTAGGTATTCAATTATATCAATACAAGTCGGTCCTATACTATCTGCTGCTATATAGACCAGTTGTGTAATATTTTAGAGAAACATTATTTTAATGAAATGTTATTATCATTGTTACTGTGGGTGTCAACTAGTCAATACATATGTATATTGTATTAACTGGTTAACGTAAATAATACAAAATTTACTAATTCGAGTGCCTAACTAGCAGGTATTAACGTTAACCGGTAGATAAATACACTCGTATATTAAAGATTATAATCCAATCTCTTTTTGAGGGACTACATTCATAAAAATTAACTGCTAAGGTTACAGACGTTATGCTTAATACAAATTTGTTGGAAGTCAAAGCTCTTTGTTCCTCAGAAACAGTCTTGTTGAAGGTTCCATTCAAATTCCTAGCAGCTTTTAAGTGCTTGCAAGTTTGTAAAAAGAATTTGGATCTTTTCCTTTTTTTTATTTTTTAAAGCAAGAACCGTATGAACCAGGTTTCGCGCTCAGTTTAGCATAAGCTTGGCCCTTGATCAAATCGCTGGAAAGCTTTTTAAATTCTTCATTAGAATAAAATTAAACACACTATATTAAGCTTATATAAAAAAAACTCATTTTTTTTATTTTAGTTTGTACATTTTCAAACTTAATATTAGTTTGAACAGATTTCTAAATGTTAAGATTCTCTTGCTTATTTTAAAGTAGAATTTAAGGTCATTTACTTCTTCGAAAAATAAAAGAGTGAAGATTTGGATGAAAGGTCAAAATTTTACCATTTTAATCCTCTCTTTGAATAACATAAACTAATGTACATTCTTATCGGTCTTTAATTGAAATATTTGCATATCAATCTGAATCTTACATAAAGGTTACAGAATATCATGGACTCTGTAAAGGTACAGCAATTGAAAATAGGATGCTTAAGGTTTATAGATTGACTCTAAGTTAGAAAGCCTTTTTTTTGCTAGTGACTCTCTTATAGTAAATCCAAACTACATAACAAAACATATTATAAAATATACTTAGTTGAATGACAAGTGAGAATGTGAATTGCAATGTTATACAACAATGTTAAATATTGTATGCGTGCTATATAACATAAGCTATATAACATGTTACTTAATCTGAACGCACCTTTACACACAGTCACACCATTTGAGTCGAACAGTGTGGCGTTTGAGGGTCACCCTATTTCTGGCGGCAAAAGTGAGGTTTCCGTTCAAAAACTTAAACGGAAAAATTACCGCCACAAGTTTCGTGCAACTATTAAGCTCCCGATCAGCCTCAACCTAGCACACCATTTGGCACGCCAAAACATTTTTCAGCGCTCATTTAAATAGGCAATTTTATGTTTTTAAGTTCCAAATGAGCGTTTAATATGCTTGGTAATCTATACCAACGCCACATAGAACTGTTAATATCATATAAAATGGAGTGAAGATATAACCGCGTAGTTATAAAGTAAATTAGGCATACAGAGCTACTTGTTGCGCGCAAGAAGTATCGAATACAAATCGAGTATGCCTAAACCTCTGAAATAAGATTTATTTTAAAAGATACTGGTAGGAGTATTAGTACCTATATACTAATAAAACCAAATCTTATGAGGAATATAAAAAAGAAAGAAAGGAAGAAATATTTATTGGACGCACGATATTAAAACATATACAGGAGAACAAAAATATAACAACATTTTTACAAAAATAGTACAAAAATATAAAATAAAGGGAAACAACAAAATTGGCACCCATTGGGTCCCTACCTTAGCATTATGCTACCTGACGCTCCAGAATGAATATTATGTATGAATCCAAAAATACCGGCGTTTCCCTGACGCCACAGGAGCGCTGGTATTCTGGATAAAGACATCCTATCTTCGAGATATCGCTAATAACGAATAGGAAATCAAAACGATAAAAAGAAGCAAATATATATAACGTGAAGTAATTTTATATGAAATATGTAAGCATATTTATTTTAGTCTATGAACCTATTTTATATTCATATTTTATTATGAAGAAATTTTATTTAGCTATTAGATATTAAGATTGAACTTTAGACAACTCTATATTATAATTCATATAATTATCTTATCGTATTGTATTCACTGACTAAAAGTTCACACGGTTTAGAACAATAAAAAAACAAGCAGTAAAGATAAACAAGCGTTTATAAATACGGAGGAGAATCAAGAAATAAAATTATTCGAATTATTGTCTTCTTTCACGTTCACCGTCAAAGTCGTTACCCATACATATACCTACGTAGTTACTACATTACTTATTCAAATTATACTCTGCACACGGAGGGGGGAAATGGCGTATTTATTTATTTTCTTTTGTTAAGGGAATCTATTATGCCGAGATGTTTTAAAGAAAACGTAAGGGAGTAACAAAGAGTCGCCAGTTCCATGGGGGCTATGGGTAAGACTAATGAGTTTTCTTCGGCGCCGCTAGTGCGCATTAAAGATACTTAACTATCCTTATTATTATTACAAATGCGAAAGAAAATCTGTCTGTAATTGTATATTATCCGTTTTTACGCTTAAACTACTTAATCGAGTTTAATGAAAGTTATACCAAGGGCAGGGCTGGGTTAGATTGAAAATTGTGAAAAAGTAGTGCCAAGCGGCTAACCTGTCGCCTACACAATCACACACCCAAAACCCGATATACCATTAGTCGCCTTTTACGACATGCTAGGCAAGAACCACAGTTGGCATATTCTTTTTAAGTCCAAGACCAACATGGGACAGTGGGCTGGGTTGGATGAAATGCTGTGAAAAAGGAGTGACAAGTAGCTATCTCGTCGCCTACTCAGCCACATACCTAAAAGCCCATAAACCATTAGTCGCCTTTTACGACATGCTAGGCAAAAACTACAGTTGGCACATTCTTTTTTTGTCCCAGATCAACATGGGCCAAGTCCCAAACCAACATGGGACAATGGGCTGGGTTAGATTGAAAATTGTGAAAAAGTATTGACAAGTGCCCGCACCCTTTACTCACGATCCGTTGTTAATCTATTCATTCATAGCTAGAATTTTAAATGCCTACTTATTTCTAAATGTTCATAAATGGATCCCAGAAGTCCAATTTTAATTCGCAAGTTTCCTACCCACCGCTGTCGTTGGTCGTTTAGAGTTTTAAAAACGAACTCCTATGTTAAGGTGTATTAGTAACGTATACTTATATTTTTTCATATTAGCCGTTTGGTCTTCTGAGTACAGACCCAATCTTCAAAGGCAAAGGTCATGGGTTCTAATTCGGATAGGACTAAATTATAGTTTAATAAACATGGTCATTTTAATTATGGATGTTTCTAAAAGTCTATAAATGTCTACCCCTCGTCTAGCATTTATCTAATACACTACCGTCTTAAGCTAAAAAAATGGTGTAATAGTGTAAAAACAGCTAAGATATGTACTTACTATTGAATATTTTTATTATACTAGTGATCGCCCGCCCACTAATCATTATTATTTTTTATTATTTATTGCAATATTAGTTAAAAGGTTTTACTATACGTATTAATATATACATACTGCATCAATATACTTCAGTATAAGTACTTTGAAAATACATAATTAACAAAGCTTGTGACGCCAAAGTTTTCCACATCTACGAATCAATCACGTTCTTTTTTGAGTTTGGAATACTGATCGATCTCCGCTGGATCAACCCACGGGCTATTCATTGTTTGTTTTGTTCCAGGAAAAACAACAATTCCCTAGGGCCACATATAAATATTACCTACGCGTACGAAGGTGCAGGCACAAGAAAGAAACCGGAAGCTAATACTGTTCTTAATGGAATTCAAATATTTACCAAGACCAACAATTTTCTTAAGTATTATATCGTAAGCCTACTGCCATACATATGTACGTACCATCACGCCCAGAATCCCCCAAGGAATAAGCAGAATCCAAGGTGCAGCAAGCCCCATAAACCACAATCAGCCAAAAATAAAATGGAGTTGGGTAAGACGGAACATTGTAGAAAAGTAAATCTTATCTCTATCTCGTTGTAAATAATCTGTAATGTATAAAAAATAATCCCTATTTCTCTTGGTCACCGCATCAGGCGAGAACGTCTGGACCAATTCCGTTATATATTTTTAGTTAAGAAAGCGAAAAAATAAAAAGATTAGCGGAAAATTAAAAAAAAACGGAATGGAAAATCCGAGAACGGGGCGTTACGAAGTGCGCTGGGTCAAATAGTATCATATATTTAGTAAAATAAAAATTTAATACGATATTTGAAAACTTACGTTCACAATTAATCGCTCTTTTTCAATTATGCAAGAAACACAGTTAGTAACATTTCTTTTGAGTTGGTGACCAACGTGGGGCCTACAATATTGTAAATGAATATCTTATAATCTAATGCAATACTTAAAACGACTTACTAACATTTACCACCACTTCAAATGCATCGTAAATTAATGAAGACAATTACATAAAACCTTTTTAAATGTCGATTGCATTGTTAAAAAAAACAAAAACCTTTGGGCGGAATCCTTACTACATAATAGAGTAGGTACCTATTTACAGATATGAGTACTTCCACAAAAGAAATGCAGTGCTAATAGATTTTTGACTGGTTCGATGGCACATTCGGTAGTGACCCTCCCCCATGCGCCAAGAGTTATGGGTTCGATCCCCACCGATGGACAAACATTCGTCATTCTTGAGTTTGTTCTGTGTCTGGGTGTTAATATTCAATCTTTAAGTATATATTTGTAAAATACTACCTGTTGATTGTGATATCCGTAACACAAGTGCTTAAGCTACTTACCTCGGAGTCAGATTAATGTATGTGATTTAGTCTGATATTTATTATTTATTAATTTATATAGGCTTTCTTATATTTATAGCCGGAATTTTGCTATTCAGATATATTCGCGAAGGAAAAAATGCATAATAATGTTACTGTTCCAATAAACACCCGTCCAGCACCCACCGACGTCATATACATATATCAATACTATACAATAGTATTTAATAATATAATCAACATTCAGCATTGCGCTACTGACGGTATACCTAAGCTCGCAAAATACTTGAACATGTAATTTTTATTACCTGCATGCTGCGATTTGACGGTTTCATCAACTATAACTTAAATTCCGTACCTTTTACTAGGTATATATTAATTAATATCAAATGTAAAAAATGTCTCTAGCGTCCAGTGTTCGTTGCGCGACAAATATTGATAAACGCCAACGCAACAAATGCATTCATTGAGTGGCGTTTACATTGCTAAAGTGACACCTTACTATACATTATATTTTTAGTAAGTATAGTATTAATTACAACATATTATTACCTACATATTGTCATATAAAATCAACTTCAATAAACCATATCTATGAAACTGTTTCCATTTTAACGCGACACGATACAACACGTCAACATAGCACACAACGAAAATATATTGTTTTAGAATAATTATCATCTCATTTTAATGTTATTTTTGCTTATTCGTGATATAATCAGTTGATTTTATCTGCTATAAACCAATTCTCACACCCATTTTACCAATATGGCGGCGAACATTCGCCATAAACGGAAAAAGATCCGGCCGGACAATGAAAAAATAATAATAATTAAATAATATATTGCTACCAACCCGAAAGAACGAGTATATTGCCTTTTTCTAGTAAGGTTTAATTTTTATATAAAATTATAAAAATAAATTGTTCGTTTAAATCAACAAGCGATTTAATATTAATATTTAATATTAAAATAAATTATTATGTACCCATTTGAATAACAGTTATTTGTACCGTTTAGTTTTTTAAGTCTTTACAAATTCAAAGACGGCACAGGATGAATTGACTAATTAGGCAAAGACATTTTTCTAAACTTCCCTCACACAAAGAAAATTAATTCGCCGCTAAGTTAAAATAACGAACAAAGAACATTTGAGCACCTTTTTTTATACTATATCTTACAAAGCTCCAAAGAATTTAAACTTACTGTTTATAGCAATTTGATTTGTTTTTAGGCAGGATATTTTGTAATTGATTATTCCTATTTTTTTTTTTTATTGAACTGAAATTATTTATTGTTCATAGAATAAGTATATTACTCGTTCGTAGATCGCTGTTTTTTTTTTTTATTTGATATATTACATCTATCAACAGACCACAGACTATCTATAATTAAATTCAAATTGCAATAAATTCTTACTCTCTACTTACACTACCCTATATTTACTGCATAAATAAAATATGCATTAAATACTAAAACTACAAACAAAAAGTTGAATCTAAGTACTCCTACGTACGCACCCAAATACAAATCCATCCACAAACAGTTAAGTAAAATATCCACAAAGACACAACACTTACACAAACTTGAAAAGGGCACCCTTTGAACACGGTCCGTCGGATCAACACTCACATTCTAAAATTAAAAATATGCCGTGGCTTTTTTTTAATTTTCGCGCTACTGAAGCAAAGCCGTGACAATAGGCGTCCTAACTGTGATGTATCGCGTCGCTCACTGAGGCCCGGGCCACACGCTCGCAATTTCCAGCCAGTATCTACCTTGATTTCTAGAAGCCTGTTGCAATACGCTCACGTGGATTTAACTGGAATTCGTCAATAAAAGCCATACAGTGTTTTTCCATGACTGAATAAGAAATAATTCATAATAAGAGATTAGTACGAAATTTGAATGAGAATAATTTCATAAAAAAACGGATTAGTATTTCTACACGGCCCAAAATTTTAGTTTGTAGTAAATAGAATTCGTGTAGAATTAAAATAAGGATAATTTCTAGGAATGTAGTATATAGTTTTACTATTTAAGTATAGCGGCGGTATTAATATTAGGTACTATGATTGTTCTGTAGTAGTTGTACGAAAAAGCGACATCTTCTGATTTAAAGGACTCAAGTAGGTACTAATTTAAAAATGTATGAAATGTTATATATTAAATACTAGCTGTGCCAGCGGTGTCACCCGCGTTTATGGTTAATATTATAAAGACTATTTCCGTCATACATGATTTTTATGTAACTTTAACCATTAAGGCTGCACACGCGACGGAAGCTTAAAAAATGGAGTAACTTCTTCCGTTTTCCCAACGTTTCCCTTCACTACTCTGCTCCTATTAATTGTAGCGTGATGAAAAGTATACTATAACCTGCCCAGGAGTATGAAGAATAATTGCATTAAGTTTCGTTAAAATCCGTCGAGTAGTTTTTGTTTCTATAAGGAACATATAGACAGACAGACAGACTGACAGACAAAAATTTTACTGATTGCATTTTTGGCATCAGCATCGATCACTAATCACCACCTGATAGTTATGTTGAAAATATATTTCATGTACAGAATTGACCTCTCTACAGATTTATTATAAGTAGATATAGATATAAAGCAAAAAGCCCTTAATTACATAACTCGTTAAAGAATTCTCATTTCCTAAATCATGGACCCTTTTAACTAGCAATCAGATAATTATTTGGTGCCCAACATGGGACTTAGCACAACACAAATTGGAGCTACGAGGCTCTCAACGAATAAACAAAAATGACAATTTCAAACTTGTTAAGGTTAGCTTTAATCTTCCATAAAATTTTACATTTTATTATGCCGAAATCTTCATATTGCTAATAATGAAGAGACCAGGTGTCTTTTGTATAAAGTGCGCTCAACAGAATTACGTTTTGATTAATGTTTGCGCGCCAAAAAGTGGACAAGTGCCTAATGAGGGAGGAAAAGTGAGTTTCTCAAAGCGAGATTTCTCTTTTGTTTGTTTACATTCTTAGCTATAGACGACGCTGACACAGTGGGCATAAGTGAGCAGTGAGAAAGCTTACAAATATTTATTTACTCTATAGCTTCTCTGATAAATATGCCAAATTAACCTATGTAGTCAGGAGCACCCTTAACCGACGAGCATGAAAAGACAGTATGAAAAGACTTATGAATGTAGAAGAAACGAGAGGCGTTTGTCAGGGTCGTAGCAAATGGAAGGATGTGATCTGCCTACCCCAATGGGAAAAAGGCGTGACATTATGTATGTATATATGTATGTAGTTAGATATATGAATAATTATGTATGTATGTAGTTAGATATTATGAATAATTGATTAATGTTTTATGTGGCTATAATTCCTTAGCAAAAAAAAATATTTTTATTCAAGACCCTATTATGAAATGTCAATTTACTTATGTACTCTTTAAATAAAACGTTTTGACGATTAACGTCAAAACGTTTTATTTAATATTGTTTGCTACTTAGGTACCTATTAATATTCTGTTATCAATACTTGCATTTTTTGCTTTCTAAGAGACGAATAACAGTATCTTCATGAATTTTTGCTGCATAAAAAAAAACATTATCTACGCCTTATCACGAGTGTAAGTCATGATGTTAATCTTAGTGGTTGCTCTAATTTAAAATCCATATGTAAAAAGTATGCTGTATATTACAATAATTCTCTTAAAGCTAAAGCGTTATTAACGGTATCCCCGACATGATAATTTTTCCTAAGCCAAACTTCAAAGAATTTATGAGTTCAATGCAAATATGAACCTTAATCCACGTTT
Organism: Glyphodes perspectalis; assembly: GCA_951394215.1. Classification (NCBI taxonomy): domain Eukaryota; kingdom Metazoa; phylum Arthropoda; class Insecta; order Lepidoptera; family Crambidae; genus Glyphodes; species Glyphodes perspectalis. The sequence goes on along the minus strand of OX596201.1, from coordinate 14,281,323 downwards.
ATAAAGTGACATTTAAAAGTCACGAGCGATTCGCAAATCCAAAAATATTATCAATTCACCCCACCTGCATCAATCACGCTATTTTAAACTCTAATCGAAGAGGAATAAAATTGCAAAGTTAAAATCGCAACTCCCATTAACCCGAACATTTGCAAAATGAATTTCACATCCTCGTAATAAGTATTCCAATAATTTAATATTCCCCAAAATACGAGACATTGACGGTTGAATTTGTTATCATAAAATATTGATTTCGGAAGTTTATATAAACGGAAAGCAAATTGAGTGACGAAGTTACTCGTCTTCAAATTAAAAAGTTGGGTGGGCCATGTTTTAGATAAATCAAATTAAAGTTAACAAGCCTGGTTTGAATTACGGAGATTCTAATTTGCTTCGGTAATTACCGTAACAGAGAGGGCAGCGGTCTTCGATCAGTAATGTGACGCCTACAATCTACCAACCACTTAACACACTTTCAAAGCTGGTACCTACATATACTTAGAGTGTTTTTTATATTTTGAAATCGAGATTAAGTGTAAAATAGTATATTATACATTTTGTCCCATGTTGGTCTGTGACTTGGGCCATGTTGATCTGGGACAAAAAAAAGAATGTGTCAACTGTGGTTCTTGCCTAGCATGTCGTAAGAGGCGACTAATGGTATATCGGGTTTCGGGTGTGTGATTGTGTAGGCGACAGGTTAGCCGCTTGTCACTGCTTTTTCACAATTTTTCATCTAACCCAGCCCGGCTTTATTTTTGGCTGAATGTGGTTGAAGAGGCTTGCTGCCCCATCGACTCTGCCTACCCCTTCGGGGATTATGGGCGTGATGTTATGTATGTATACATTTTACACACGGTTTTTCATTTAGGGATGTTGGTCTATTAGGTACTTGAAGGCCATTACAGGTTTCTCAGGAACGGTCGAAAGTTGATTAGGTTTTTCCCCTAACTAGAACAAACATACTCTTATCAATACCTATATGTAGGAAATATCAACAACAAAAAATACACTAAAAGGGAAATACGTGATATTCTTTTGACGTTTTTTGTTGTTTAAAAACAGCACTCATTTTGAAAATTAACAATAGAAACTCAAAAGAAATGTTATTATATTCTTTTAAACAATCATCCACAATGTTCCGTATATGGCACACTCTTATACATTCACTCGGTCTATGACAACTTCACCCGCATAGGTTCGGCTACATTGTTCCTTTTGAGATCACTGCAGCAGATGTCTATGGTAGATAGCTCGATCCATTATTCTTAGTTCCACTTTGTAAAACTGTGAACTAATTATAATTATTACCGCATTTTACCTAAAAAAAATATAAGTAATGGAAAGATCGATAATAAATAAAAAACTAAAACTTGCAATAAAGAGTTATACTTGACTATATCATAGTCTACAGACTTACATGAAAATGGTAAACTGTAAACAATTCTTCTTCTTGGCGTTATTCCTTTAAATCAGGACCTGCACCTCAATGGCTATCCACAACCATGATCCTTGAATTATAGAGTTTACATTGTAGCCACATAATCTGGCATTCATAACCCTAAGGCTTTTATTTAGATCATAGTAAAGTACATATCCGTAGTAATTTCCCTACGATGATTTCCCCATAACCGCAGCCAGGGCCGGACCGTGAGTTTAGGTGGCCCTGGGCTAATTCTACTTAGGTGCCCACCTAATTACCTACTCAAAGTATAAGACGTAGACTTGAATTAAATAGGTTTGATAAATAATGGATTTTTTCGCATTATCATCTATATTTGACTTGACTTAGCTGGGGGCCTCTTGAATCTACGGGGCCCTGGGCTGAAGGCCAAAAAGCTATATGGTAGATCCGGCCTCGACCGCAGCGCTAGTAACAAATAGGTACATAGATGAATAAATAAATATCCAACAACATTACATACATTAATTTGATTCCGAGGTAAGTACCTAAACGTTAAAGAGATAAGGTTACTTAAGCACTTGTGTTAAGAATATCTGAATCAACAGAGGTATTACAAATATACACTTAAATATAAGATATTAACACCCAAACACAGAACAATCACAAGTATTCATCACATGAATGTTTGTCCTAGGTGGGGATCGAACCCACAACTCTTGGCACATGGGGCAGGATCACTATCGAATGCGCATCGAGCCAGTCTATCATAGATAGGTAATATCTGGATGAGAATCAACCACCCTTCCTTATGAGGAACTTGTCCTTGTCGCTCAATGCTACCACCGCTCCAAAAAATTCAAATCCAGGAAAAGCTGGTTGCAATTTATCCGCAAGCCTATTTGCGGTTAGCGTCTAGATTCTAGACTATATTAATTCAAATCACGATCGTCTTCCGAGTAAAAAAAAGTTAAGGGGAAGTAAATCAAGTTCTACATAGAAATGCTGCGAGAAAAAACGCCTTTCCTGCTGAGATCTTGCGGAGGGTTTTCTTGAAAAATGTACTTTGCATTTCAGAGCCTCTTTTTATATTAGATACATTTAGGTATTCACGGAAGCTTTTTATTAAAACGATAAAATAATACAAATAAGTAAAATAACTTAGGTTTTCCAAGTTTCATCCGTTGTTATTCACAGATTTGAGTGTTAACAGTTAACAACCGCGTTAATAGGATGATAAGAAACTGAGCAATTTGAATACTAGGTAATATGTGTTAGTAATTGACCTTTTCCAATTTATCAGTTGTATTGAACATATCAAACTATGGCTTTATTTAATTTTAATTTTGCACATAATACACAAATAAATTATTTTGTATCCACTTAACAATTCGCTGGCAAATACAAGAAAAACATAAGAGAGAAAAATATGAGGTAAATATTTTAACGTAGGCTAAGAAATGAGATTGAATTTTAGTACAATTTATTTTATTCTATTGTATCAGATAGTTAAACACGACACTGTTTTCTGTGAGTAATGGTACCTACAAACAAACATATACATAACATCACGCCCGCAATCCCCGAAGGGGTAGGCAGAGTCAAAGAGACAGCAGTCCACTTTAACCACATTCAGCAAAAAATAAAACTGGGTTGGGTCAGATGAAAAATTGTGAAAAAGTAGTGACATGTGACTAGCTCGTCGCCTACACAATCACATACCCAAAACCCCATATACCATTATCCGCTTTTTTCGACATGCTAGGCAAGAAACACAGTTGGCAAATTCTTAATATAGTCCCAGACCAACACGGGACCTACTTCGATGTTTTTCGCACAATACCTCCAACAATAACAGTAGCTCATATATTCTAACAAGATTAATACGAAATCGTCAAGGCACTATATCGTAGAAAGATAAAAAAACAAAATCTTAATGTAAAATGGCTCTATGGCTACCTACGTTTTAGAAAATTTCCGCGGATGAGCGCTTTAAAATTTTAGGCACAGTACAGGTTCTTAAGGACCTGATGCAAATTAATGCGTCCTTTCTAAATCCGAGGGCCCTCAGGAACTAATATTATAGCTTTCACAGCACATACACACATAACATGACGGTAGGCAAAGAGATAGCAAGCCCTTTTTACCAAATTCGGCCAAAAATAAAAGTGGGTTAGATTAAATGTTTTGAAAACTTTGACAGCATCTACGTTAAGTTTTAGTTTCTTTTCAAGTGTGTCCGGTCTATTATTAATAGGAACTAATAAGCTATCAACTAACTTATTTTTTTGCCAAACAAACGCAATATCATACCTACGTGTAGCCCTTATAGATGGAAATCATTAGGATTTAAAATGTTACTTCTCAAATAATCAATGTAATTTAGCTTGTTGTAATATGTGTTGTGTTAAATCGGCCCTGTTGCACGCCGAATTCCCGCCAAAACCTTAATAGCTGTTTATTATTGATTCTGCAGCGTATTCTAAAACGATGCTCGTTTCTGAATGCGGGCTTGAGATAACGTTATTATAGGTGTTTGGCCCCACGTTGGGCGCCAGGTACGGTGAGCCTCGCTGATTACGTCTGGACTCGGTACTCTCTTCAGACTTAGTTAGCTATTCGAATTTGTAGACTGTTAATATTAGAGATAGCAAACCAAACTATTCTACAGAATGCGATATCCGTTCATTTAGTTTTTCCGTATGCAGTAAATAATACAGGTTTCTGAGAACTGTATTAAAAAGGTCAATATTGATTAATTATTATTAATCACGGACTACAGCTTTTGACTTAGAATCCAAAAGAAAACATAAATGTTATATAAGTTTGCAGTATTAATTATTTATGTATTTAATAAATTGTTAAGTTTTCAATGACAGCTCTAAATTTCGAATTCAAGTAAACATAAAGGAGTTGATGGCATGTTGGTTTGTATCAAAATCCGATTGAAAGTTAAATCTTCCTCCTGAATTATTTTGAAACAAAAGACTTGATTGTGCTTTAAAAACTGGGTCATTTTTTCACAATTTTCCATCTAAACTAGTTCCGCTTTATTTTTGGCTCAATGTGGTTGAAGAGGCATGCTGCCCCTTGGACTCTGCCTACCCCTTCGGGGATTATGGGCGTGATGTTATGTATGTATGTATGTAGCTATATACATTTAATGAAATACACATATATGTTTGTCATTATATTATTTTCCTAAGCACTAATAAATAAATAGGTAAATAACAAATAGATACTTTTCTCAAAACGACTGCCAACCAAATCAAATCACTACAGATACACAATTACCTGAACTGTATTTGAGAAATATTATTTGTAATATAATTATAACTCAGTTATACTTCTGCTTTGCTTCGTAATAGTTATATCACGCTGTAAAACTCTGATATTAGCTAAGTGTTTATGCACGATAGTTTTATGAATTCACGAATATTTAAAAAACGCTGTTGAGTTTCCTAATAAATAAATACAATTTTTGGGAGCTAATTGGTCAGTCACACACAGGTACAGGGACCGTTTAACCTAACTTCGTGGCACGTCAAACTTCACTTATTAACGGTAAGGTAAATTCCTCGTTAGCAAAATCTGCCGAATTTAGTATCTCCCCTTAGAGGCCAATTACGCTTGTCATTATAATTTACTGGTGGGGGTGGGGTGAGGCGGAATTCCCTATTGTTTTAGATTAAAATATTCGTTTAGTGAAGGCCACGGGTGAGTGACATGATTTTAAACAGGGTTAAAATTCGACACATGGCGTTGCTGTACCTAATTATGAATAAATATGTAAATTAATCATTATGATCGTTATCTTTTATCCATTCTTACTAAAATTCCACTGGACCGTGACTATGTTATCGAGATATTTTGGTTATAGATTAAAACAAATGCTATCTAACCTTCGTAACCTTGGACAGGGGAATTAACCACTTAGATAATAATTACACATTCATAGTTATTTGAATGAGCTTTTGATAAACGGATTTCCGCAGAACAGCGATTTGAAAATTCTTAGGACCCTGCTGGGGTGGACATTTCACTTAGAAGCGTGTCTATATTCACCAACAGAGTCACTGTCATTCTTAAAAAATTTACTATTATATTTCCATAACTAGCTGTGCCAGCGGTGTCACCCGCGTTTATGGTTAATATTATAAAGACTATTTCCATCATACATGATTTCTATGTAACTTTAACCATTAGAACTGCACACGGGACGGAAGCTTAAAAAATGGAGTAACTTCTCCCATTTTCTCAACATTTCCCTTCACTACTCTGCTCCTATTGATTGCAGCGTGATGAAAAGTACACTATAACCTGCCCAGGAGTATGAAGAATAATTGTACCAAGTTTCGTTAAAATCCGTCGAGTAGTTTTTGTTTCTATAAGGAACATACAGACAGACAAAAATTTTGCTGATTGCATTTTTGGCATCAGTATCGATCACTAATCACCCCCTGATCGTTATTTTGAAAATATATTTCATGTACAGAATTGACCTCTCTACAGATTTATTATAAGTATAGATTACTTAAAAATAAAGCTTTTTGGAACTTTTGCTGCCTAAGAAAGCGAGCATCTAATATATGTAACCTAAAATTTCTATAAACCAACTATAGCATAATAAAACAGAGCACAGCTTAAAAACTAAAAATGCTACGAGATCCGCGCGCAAATAAATTAAAATTTGAGCGCGAGTACTAAAACACGCATAAACAACGAACTGTGTGGTCACTAACATAGCGATTTCACCTCTTAAAACAGTCAGATCACCAGTAATAAAAGGCCAGTTTCGTTTTGCAAGTCGTAAAACGTCTCATTTATTGCCACTAGCAATAACTCAGCTAAGTGCATGGGTGTGCATAAGGCGATGCGCAGCACTTTTCACACTTTCAATCTTCTAGCACACGATATGAAGTTCAAAATCGAGTGACAGGATATTATCGTGGAACTGTTAATGCGAACCCTTACTGTGGGTTTACGATAGTTCTCATCAATCAACTATTAACTTAATAGCTAATACAATGTATTGAATACGAAATCAGTAAGTCGATCATAAACACTGCCTGCTAGTGTGATTACTTACAGGCAGTTTGGAATTACATATTCGGTTTATACAATAGCGAGTATCTGAAATAGTTTGACAATCTGATTACTACGTTAAGTGATAATTTGAAATAGAATTTCGTAATATGATTACAGACACTTTCGAAATAAGAGCTTATTGTGTTACTACTTCTACTTTTACTTTGCTAAACTTCACGCCACTTCCCTAGCTGGGTAGGCAGAGAGAACCGAACGCCATATGGCACGATCCCTACATACCTCACTCGCTTCTTCAACATTCATGATCCTTTTCATACAAGCTCTACGGTTTTTATGACTCCTAACATCACATTCTGTTAATACACGACCAATCTGGTCGTCTTACTTATTGTATTACAATTATAAATAAATCATCTATAACGATTCAATTTTAACAAATGTCTGTATAATATATCCAGCACGAATCACGGCCTATATTTCAAACTTTTTTAAAAATAAGACTATAAATACAAAGTTTTAGATCGCTCTTAAAACTAGCAGTACTAGATTTTAAAATTATCTTATTATTCGACGCGCATCTATCTACCTGCCCCATTATATTTCGTCTCATCACAAATCCAATTTATCTCGAGCTTAAACTAACACAATATGAGAGCGGGCGGCCTAAGACACCTAAGTAATACAATATGTAGGTACGTCCAAAAATTTCAGTACAACTGTGTCAAACATTATAAGGTAACAGATTTCAAGCGAGTAGGTATTAACAAATAAATATGTAAAAGCACAACTTAAACTTATTTATTATTATGCTATGATTTGTAAGAGATATTTGATCATTTAATTTGTTACCTCACCTTACGATGATAAACAAATTATGATATTTTTTTTTATATTTCAGAACTTGACTGCGCAAGAAGTAAATTAAAAAATGTAGTCTTAAACGAATAGTCGAATTACACGAACTAATACGAACACAATAACACATACGATTCCGAAATGCCACTGTACCTGGGTAGAGTGCGTAGACCCTGAGGGGTCGCTGCAGAGACCAGACGAAACTAAAGCTTTGGGTCAGGAATAGAAACAATAAGCTATTAGAAGCTCGCACCAACTAGGTAAAATGATTGTTACCGCTCTTGCCGCACGCACTACGTAAGATATCCCTCTCCCTCGCTACAAAACTGCTATAAAATAAATAAATATAAATATCAGACTACATCACATACATTGATCTGACTCCGAGGTAAGTAGCTTAAGCACTTGTGTTACGGATATCAGAAACAATAGTGGTATTACAAATATATATGTACTTAAATAATGAATATCAACACCCAGACACAGAACTAACACAAGTATTCATCATACGAATATTTGTCCTGGGTGCGGATCGAACCCAGCGCATGAGGCAGGGTCACTACCGAATGCGCCATCGAGCTTGTCTGTTGCTATGACGCTCCTTCACGTGTGACGAACCCTACTAATACATATTTTAAACATGAAATAACATGTTTAGTATTTTTTCACTCAAACATTACAAAACAAATTTCCATGAACTTTTATAATTATATTATAGCACTGTCCAAGGTACTATAGGTTTCCCTATATACAAATCACAAATAGGGCACACTAGGCACAAGTGGTACGGACGGAACTATAATAGTTTCCCTAAAACTTCAGATCAAGCTTAACCAATGACGCCTATGTACTTGACAAGTCTATTTTTGTAAAAATATCGCTTAACCCTACGATTCCATATACAAAGTATAAACTAACGAGAATCCCTCTCTATTGAATTTGGGAAAAACGTTTTCGCTAAAAATACAGTTGGGCAGACGACCTAACCAAATCAACTAATTGGCTTAATACTTTAAAGTGCCGTCCGGCCTCATACAATAGGATCGCTCCGCTCGCTCGCTCCGGAACGAATGCAACATGCAATTTGTATAAAGAATGATTGCATTGGAGAGCTCTCCGTGGCCATTACGCAATGGAATACGACTAGGTATGCCACGTGACTGGGCACTAACGAGACGGACTATGTATATCCAACGACGGCTCACCTTTGATATGAGTCAATTGAAATAACTCGATGACGACTGCTCGGGTGGAATGGAAACAAACATACCGCTCTGGCCCCTTATGACCGGGGAATAGGGCAAGATGACAATGAATCAATGTTTAAGCTAGGAATAAGTCCGGATATTTTGGTTGTGAAACTCAAGCAACTCTGACTTTGATTAAGATCAAGGTAACAAAATTGGAGACAAGTGTAATGTTAATGCCAAATCTCCACTTAGTCATTTGACTCAGAAAGAGTCGGGATCTTTCATAATTACAGAACAAAACAATTGTTAAGCCATACGTCTTGAAATACCGGCAAGGTCCTATTGTTTTTAAACCATACCTAGCGCGCACAAGACTTTTTAAGATACACGAGAATTTTTCCATCGCATATGCTTTTATATGATACCTAACTTCGAAATTTTGTATTAGTAATAAATTACTATATTGTTACCCGTGTTGGCCTGGGATTTAAAAAGAATGTGCCAACTGTGTTTCTTGCCTAGCATGTCGTAAAAGGCGACTAATGGCATATCGGATTTTGAGTATATGATTGTGTAGACGACAAGGTAGCCACTTGTCACTACTTTTTCACAATTTTCCATCTAACCTAGCAGTTTTTTTTTTGGCTGATTGTGGTTAAAGGGGCCTGCTGCCCCTTTGACTCTGCCCACCCCTTTAAGGATTATGGGCGTGATGTTATGTGTGTATGTGTGTGTACTATATTTTTACCAAGATAAAATATTAAATAGCAGTATCCTTATTCTTATTCCACGTATATCGCTGCACATTTACACTGCTAATATTTTCTTTATTATTTCTTTTTGTTTATTAAGACCTATAATCTAGATTCATCTCGCGTGAACACTCAAATCAAATACATACCTCGTTTGCGGTATAAATAATATTAAAAATCTGTAAATATGAGGAAATGGCGGACGTGAAACGCCTTCAAAGCGGTTGTGAAGACTAACTAATGGCTAGTTTCCTTTTGGCTTCCTTCAAAGGGGAAAGCCAATATCAGGATTTTCTTACTTTTTTCCGCCAGCAGAGGTTCAATGAATATTTATTTAAAATTTTAATTAGTTACTTAGAATTTTTCTTTACCGTGATCTTTTTTAATATAAACAGCCGTCTAGGTACGGCTGTTTATATTAAAAAACCAAACAATTCAGCAATCTGTGCCTAGACGCCGTAAGCAAAGACGTTCGGAATATGATCTACGATTAGGGATTGCAATACTGGATTAACAATTCAGCTAGGCCCAGCACAATTTTAGCTGTGCTGGTTGCAGCGACATCATCATCTTCCTAGCGTAATGTCCCGTGCTTCGACGGGGTCCGCTTAGACCATGATCCAGGATTTAGCGAGGCTAATAATTACATTGAAGCGACTGCCGGTCTGACTTTCGTAACCTTAAGAGAGGGGAACCAGACAATTTTTGGATCATGAGTGGTTCCAGCGACATGTGCTGGTTTAATGCCGCTGGATTTCAATCCATACTAGAGACTGGAATGCTGAATCAAGCAATCTAACTGGATCCAGCACAATTTTACATCACGCTGGAAAAAATGCCGCTGGATTGCAATCCCTATCTGCGATGCTTTCTGTTCTGACTATCGAGCAAATTGGGGGGAAGGTAGGTTGTATAGCTGCTAAAAAAACCTACTTCTGAGTTAAAGTATGTTCAAAAATTACCGGATGCGAGGCCGTCAGGTCGTTCAATTAATTACCTATAGGTAGTTAAGCAAGAATAGTCTTAATACACGAAATAAACACAAACTTGCCGTCCCAAAACTCAGACTTGGTAAGATAAGTAGCTCATTTGTGGGCCTAAGCATAAAAATATTCAATAAATTGCCACAAAATGTAATTGAATTACCTATAAATAAGTTTAAGATTTTTATTAAATCACGTTTAATGATAAAGGGTTACTACAAAGTAGAAGATTATTTAAATGACAAAAATATTTGGACATAATAGTCTGCTCGCATGCACAGTGAAATGTATATTTTTAATTTATAATGTCACTAAATTAGATATATAAGTAGGTACATATGAACGTATTTAAAAAAAGGCCATCTGTTGAGTTTCTTACGGCACCTCTTCTCAGCAGGCCATTCACGTCGAGGTGCTGGTAGGGCAAAAAAAAAATTTTTGACGTGCAAAAGAATTTGTTATGAATCCACTTGCAGAATAAATTATTTCATTTCATTTTTTTTTTTTTTTTAGTTGGGGAAACTCCCACGAGCCGTCACCCTCTGCTCGGGGATGCAGAGGGCGGTGTGTCGGACTCGAACCGACTAAAACCCCAACGTGGCCTCCCGCGGCGCAGTTCCGAAGGAGCCGGTATCCCCACTGTCGGGACTATACGACAGCTCCTCCGGTAGTGCGCATGCCGCGCTGCGCGGCTCACCTCGCGCGGCGGTGGTCGATGCTGTGCAGCCCACGCCATCAGTCGTCGGATGCACAGCACCGAGCACGCGCGCGCGTCGAGACATGCCAGGCCACCCAGCATGTCTCAACTACTCCGCCCAGGATTCAGACGCCGATCGTCCCCGTGACCGGCGTCGTGGGCCCACTCTCGCGCTGTGCCCTCTGCTAAGCCAGAGGGCACGCGGAGAGCGTCTCGTCAGAGGGGGCCGCCTTCCGCCCGGCGACCTAAATTGAGGGCAGAGCCCTGTCGTCACGGAGGGAGAGAAGATCCCCCGCGACCCACCACAACGCAGCGCAGTGCGCCCCTGTTGGGTTGCCGAGGATAGGGAGGCGAGCAACGACACACTCAGCTCCTTCTCTTCCTCGGCAATCCTAGTCCGGCCGCAGGGGGCCGCGGCCGGTGCCGCAACTGCTCGGTGGGAAATGCCGAGCAGTCGCAGCTCACCTCGGGGTCTCTCTTAGCTTCGGCCCTGTCCTGCACCAGGGCCTACTAAGCCCCCCCGGTACGCCAAACCGAAGACCCCAGCGGGGGGGTCTATCTATTCTACTTAGTGGGTACACAAACAACTTCTTTATCTTTCTTATGAAGCGTAAATCACGTATCTTTTTAAAACAGTACCTAGGTACTTTAACTGCCTTATTAAATAAACACTCCTCAAGCAATAGGTACATTCCACTTTATGTATCCATCCAATCAATCAAATCCAACCCATAATGGGTTATGGATGGTTATTGGGATCGATAGTCTGAAATAATAATAAACAAATAAATATCCGACAACATCACAATAATTTATCTAACTTCGACCTAAGTAGCTTTAAGCACTTGTATTACAGATATATCAGAACCAACAGTGGTATTACAAATATATACTTAAACATTAAATATTGAAACCCAAACACAGAACAAACACATGTATTCATTGCACGAATGTTTATCCTGGGTGGGGATCGAACCCACAACTTTGCCGCATAGGACAGGGTCACTATGTACCTAGACCTACCTACCAAAAGCGCCATCAAGAGTGAAATAAAAGCAACAAACATAAAAGCCACATGTAATGTTGCCATTTCATAAAAATAATGGTCAACCATATTACACTGTGTTTGTTCAACATTACATAGCATTGCTAAAGGCAAGTTGGAAAAAATACGTTGAAAAAAAATTTGCATGGTGACTACGTACCTAATCTCAAAAATTGGTTCAACTTTAAGTGAATATTCTGCCGTTGAACGTCATCATACTCCGTCGCTCTAATTTCCCTGAGATACAATTTCAGAAAAAGCAGCTAAGTTAAACGACGGAATCACTTTCTTGAATAAAAGTAATTGAACTTCCTTGCCGTTTGTAATATCGGGTAAAATAAAGTTAACGTTCATTTATATAGTTTTAATGCCTAATATAATTATGTAAACATTCTACAAATCTTCATTGGTAAATATGGGGCATAGTCAACAACCAAATTCCAATACATATATCTAGAGATCTAAAAAAGTTTTAGTTGCAATTCTATCTAGTATTTATAAAGTTACCTTGTCCTTGACATCCTGAACAAGCATTCGAGTTCAGAATGTTGTCAGCCTTTATCACCTAATTTGCAACACAAATTGGTAGACAAGATCCATCACTGTAGCGAAGATTAATTTAAAATAAACAGTACTCAAACCGGCTTTGTGTTTAAAAAATACTGTTATTAAACTTCCACTCTTACCCGAATTGGCTAATCCATCCCCGCCCACGATGTTTGATAACGTTGTTCGAATGCTCGCTAAATATTATGGAAATTGAGTCCTGAGGCCAAACCTTCAACCAACTCGTATTTACCCAAGTTCACCTAACCTCATGCTTAGATATTAACTGTTTAGGTATGTGCTCAAAGATATTGAGAAACTTCCCCGAATCAGGACAAGTTTGTCTATTGGCATTACGGACTATTACGCTAAGATAGGCAATTATTAGGGGAACAAACATGTTCACGTTATAATATGATAAAGGAATCACACGTCTATGAATATGTCAATAAAACTACATAATAACAGTTATATCTTATCTGATTGTGCTAAATTAGTTCGTCAATACTTATATAAACTTGTAGCCTTTTGTTATACGACTCAATGTAATATATACTTACCTTCTGAATAGTAGACGTAAACGTAGTATAATGAATATCTATAATTGAATATCCATTATCTCGTTGCCAAAACATTTGTTGTCACTACGTATGTAGATACACTCGTGGTAAAACATTTGCCAACGTGAAGAACCGTACTGCTCTATGTTAATGTAATTACAACCCTAACTTAGTATCCACTTAGTAGTTACTTCTGAGCGTTCCGGCAATGTATTAAAATAAGTTACGGTGAGTCAACAAACCAAAGATACTTACTCCGCCAACCCCATCAGACGTTTAGCTGCAGGAACCAACTTTAAGGAAATCAGTAAATGAGAAAAGTTACCGCCCGGGTCAGCGACGACTACCCTCTTAGCTAGATACTTAGCAAGACTGCAACCTAGGCAAGTATTTAGCGAGTTAATGGAATCCGATTTTAATGAATACAATTATTTAGATGTTATTGGGAGGGTGAAGTAGTTAACATCTATTATCTATTTTCAAACAAATAGTTGAAGAATATCTAAATAAATTATTTATGCTAATAATTCAGACTATCACACCAATTCACTAGCTCTTAACTAAGTAGTGAATACTTATGTGTAATTAGATACTTAGTAGCAGATACTTACCTAGCAATTAGCATACTTAGATAATTTTTTTTTTTTTAAATAAGAATGGTTTTTTTTTTACCTCATCTCCGTCTCCTCTGGAATTCATCGGATTTGAAAAATACAAGTCCTACAAGACCAATATTTAAGACAAGATTAATAACTATTCTTACTCAACCCTGATCATAATGTAATTAGTGTTTTACCCACTATAAAAATATATGCACTCATCTGTCACCAAGATCGTACCTTGGCAAACAATATACCCTCTTCTTCTTCTACCTACTTGACTCGCCCTATGGCGTTACAAAAACAAAATATTTCATGCTTCGATTCAAATCAGAGCAGCTGTTTTAGATACCTATCTCACTATTACATCCACAGAAAATGTTTAGATATTGTGAGAAAAATATTTTTACCTTTCCGGAGTCGCCCAGGGCAATGTAATATATTACATAGGGTGTATAACCGCCCTCTGGATGTGTACGTATAGCTAGATATTTATCCTACTAATATTATAAATGCGAAAGTTAGTATGTATGGATGGATGTTTGTTACTCTTTCACAAAAAACTACTGAATGGATTTTAATGAAACTTAATAATTATATAGCTCATACACCGGAATAACATACAGGCTATGTTTCATCGATGTACCATGCGAGCAAAGCCGCGGGCAGAAGCTAGTTATTCTATGTAAGTTTTCATACCTACCGATGTAAATAGCCATCGACCCTACGTTATTTATAATACATCATTCCTGCCGCTGGCAGTTCCTGTTGACCAAACTTTGGTTTATTTAATCTAATAGATTTTGTCCCCATTTTACTACATAGATATTGTATTATGTAGTACATAAAAGTACTTTATACTTCTGTACTTATAATTTGACCATAATAATAGCTAGTACAAGTACGTGCCCATTACACGTTTATCCCAATTAGTAGATATTATTTCTAAATGTGCTAGATACTTTTCTACAATACGAAAGTTGAACGTTAAAAATACATTAGCACTAACTTTTTTATTCATTATGTATAAAGCATTAGTGTTAGCACAATAGTTAAGGTCAAACAATTCACAACAGTATCTAATTTACAGCACCTTTAGGTACTTTTCGTTCTCGATAAAATCCACTACGTACCACCAACTAATAGTTATTGTCGAACCAAAACCCTTGCGACTAGAGGAAATTAGATCCTTATCAGAGTGAATTCCCCATTGTTGCGTAACAGTACCTGCGTTTCTACACGAAGGAATTTAGAATTGTACAATAGAAAAAGGTAATCTGCCTCCAAAGCGATTGTGTCCACGGAAGTGAAATTGCATTATCCGCTCCTCCATGTACCGTTTACGGTTTTCACGATATTGGATCACGTGGTAGACCAATCCCGAGGTATTTATTTGAGAGCGACCGCCTGTAAACACTTTAAGGAGTGCCGAGATAAAATGTAGTAAAAGCCTCTCGCAAAAACACGTTACAACAAAAGACCTTTCTAGAAATGAGATACGGACCTAATCAAAGTATTAAGGAAAGTAGGTACGATTATAAAGCTTTTGATAAAATTCCTAAATTAACACTGCTTAAATATACTCTCCACGCTGGGCGCCATTCTTATGATCATTGTAGAAAAAGGGTCCGAAACTGGATTGCGAAAGACACTCCATCGATGAACGCAATGTCGAATGAACATAAAATCGACTCACGGCTGTTCGACTGCATACTTAGTTGAAGAACGGAATATCGAATGAACTTCAAAACACTGCAGTTCGACTGGGCCTGTTCGATTTATTTTGAATTCAAATTAGGCAAAGTCAAAGGGGCAGCAGGCCCCTCTAACCAAATTCAGCCAAAAATAAACTGGGCTTGGTTAGATATAAAATTGTGAAAAAGTAGTGACAAGTGGCTAGCTTGTCGCCTACACAATCGCATACCCAAAACCCCATATACCATTAGGTAGTCGCCTTTTCCGATATGCTAGACAAGAAACACAGTTAGCACATTATTTTAAGGTAGGTAAGTCCCAGACCAACATGGGACAAACATAGGAATAGATTACTAAATCCTAAAAGATTTAAGTAAATAATAGGTACATAGTCAGACGTTTACTAAATACTTACTTACTTTACCCGTCATATTTCGTAAGAAAATCTGCATTTTTGATTGGTGTGGTACACTTACTTTGTGGTATGTCTCGCCAGAGATATTCAATACTTAAGTACCTACACTTTTTAAAGGTAAGTAATGCGGTTTGGTTTTACTTGTTTTAATTTGCTACGTTTATCGCGTCCATCATTACGCAATATAGATGTTACCTATCAATGTTTAGATCAAATAATGAACTTTTAAATACAAAAGCTTTCATTAAAATCGTCCATTAGCGTAATGTCCAAACAAAGAAAACGATCAACAATACAAAGTCTTGAATTAATTCAGCACCACATCATGGTAAACTTTTTATAAATATTTTTTAATTCAAATCGAGCATGCTTATAACACAGTTATTAATATTATTTCAAAGTTCATAGAATTAATATGAGTCATCTGAAGAGTTCTGTACATATGAAGTCCAGAGCAAGTTTAATTCAATTCAGTAACAGTAAAAGAGTTGCGGTAGAGTTCTGAAGTTGTTGGTAGAAACTTTCCGAGATGATATAAAATATTGATACCGTCTCGCAGTAACGTACCTAGCCTACCTTTACTCGCTGTCATATAACGTTAGTTATATCCTGTTCCTAGTGAGATCCATTTGTACCAAGATCTTAGATTCACCCATTAAAGCTATACTGCCTTCTAACTCTTAAACCCAACACACCCATCATTTTGTTATCACTCACCGCCCAGATAAATTTGTTTGTACTATCACAGAGTAATAATATACTAAGTATTACTATTAATCCATCACCGCTCTTTTTACTGTTTTAATACATCTGTGTGTCCCATGTTGGTCTAGGACTTTAAAATAACGTGCCAACTGTGTTTTTGCCTAGAATATCGTAGAAGGCGACTAATGGTAACTAGGTATATCGGGTTTTGGGTATGTGATTATGTAGGCGACAAGCTAGCCACTTGTCACAACTTTTTCACAATTTCCCAACTGTACCAGCCCGGTATTTATGTTTGGGTGAGTGTGGTTTAGAGTCTACCCCATCGGGGATTATAGGCGTGATGTTATGTATGTAGGTAATGAATCAATGTAGGTAATGAACCTGTGTAATGAACCTATGTATTAAATCAATTCTTGTACCAACATATCTACTAAATTTTCCGTCGAACCTAAGTCAAAAATTTTAGTGATTAATTAACCTTTTTTGTAGTTTAGTGCGTTAAGTTTTTGATTGTGTGGTGTTCGATGGCGATAGAAAGAGGGTGAGATAAAAATAATAAAGATACCGTCTTAATTCACATCTTTCGCTGTTTTTCACACTTAAGTATTATTTTTTTCCATGCATGCTCGCTCATAGCTCGAGGGAGCTTATGGCGTAAAATTTTGTTAATATCCTCTCATCAAAGGATGACCCATCAGAATCCCAGAAACAATATTATTATAACACGACCAAAAAACGAGAAACAATTCAATACGACAGAACGGTTACTAGTAAACGATAAATCCCTACACGCGATCCGTCGCGTCCCACATAAAGCAGGATTGTCTTTTATTTTCGCTGGCTCGGGGCGAGGCGAGGCAGGAAGGAACGGAATGATGTTCAAACAGCGTATCATTTTTATTAAGTTATAGCGAAGCATACTCGGCGATTTATATTGCTTGTTGCAATAAAACGTTGTTGGTTTGATATCGTGTTAGTTGCGCTGGGATATTGAATGAACACCTGTTAATGAAGAACCATTTTTGCAATTTGATAATGTCAAATAGCTAAATGTAATAGATTATCCCGACCTTTGCCGGCTCTTGTATCTCGGTAGGTTAAATAATTAATACATAGGTACATACAAGCAGTCACGCCTTTTTCCCATGGGGTGGGCAGAGATCACATCATTATACTTATTAGCTACGATCCTGAATAATATAAATACTTTCTCCCATTCTTTCTCCAGACCATAAGCTTCTACTATAAAACATTTGCCTAACGTGATTCAACCCTTGACCCTTGGTTCGATCACTCGACAAACAGGTCTGTCAATTGAGGCGATTATGGTGTAAATGAAGATGCCATTTTATTTAGAACTAAAAAAATGCCGAAAATACCCCAAAAAGGATGGTAAATATATTAAGTTATCTACTGGACAATCTTGTGTTCTCATGTCTATTGGTAGATACGGTGTCCACGAGCTGAACGTGTTGGACGGACCACGCAACCGAAACGTATCAAGGGCGTAACAAGGACTTAAATATCCCGTATGAGTTGGTGTTCTTTGGCGCGTTAGTTCCAGTCCGGGGCAGTAATCCAACTGCTCTGTCCAACTAGTTGGACCATGGGTCCTTATTAGGGGCAGATGTCCAACTTTAAAAATAGTTGGACCACAGCGCCTTTTAAGAGTTACGTGGTCTATAATTTTCGGGGACTCCCCATACTTTTGCATGGTCCGAACTGTTGATGTCCCTGTTGTCCGGGGGACTTTTTGTGCAGCGGACTTTTAGTCCCTCGTATATATTGGCTAGGGTTGCCAGATAGAAACCTATCAAATCCGGGACAATTCTGAAAAGTCTCACATATCACGCCGCTTCGCTTCGGCGTGACGGTAAATAAAACATTACCCGCGTGAAGAAAACAAAGTCGTGGCAAAAAAAATCTTATTCTTTGATAGGAAATTAATATAAGTTATGTATCTTTTAAAAAAAATAAACAAAACTGCGAACAGGTTCTTCATCCAGTATTAATCACTGGATTTTGCCATTTTTTGCATACAAAACTACTTAAGTAGTAGGTATTCGGAATCCGGGTATAAGGTCTAATTACTGGACACGGGACGAAGCCCAAAAAATCCGGGACAATCCCGGATTTCCCGGCCATCTGGCAAGCCTAATATTGGCTGATACATTTGTAAACGATCTATTTCCACAGACAAACAGTCCCATGGACAAAAGTCGCGTATCTCAATTTAGGCAGTTTGACTAGGCAAATAATTTTCCTAATATATTACAGTGTATCGTAAACTTTTTGTGTTCCAGGTACATTTAGAAAATTTCTTTTTGGATGTAAGCATAAATAAAAAATCAGTTTTTGAGTAAAATTTAATCTACATATAATATTAACCAACAAAACAATATTATTATTAATCAACCCATTCGTGCGCTCGCGTGATTTATATCTGTGTAGGTATTTTTCTTCCGTCCATCTAGTTAGGTTTGAGATATTCATAAAGTCATCTTTCCAAGGCTGAACTAGTAACCAAGCTAAACCAATGACCAAGGTAGGTACATCAGGTTGACGCAGCACACACTTTCCGTAACACTGCTCTAATATATAAAAATCTCGTGTCACGGTGTTTACGGTAGGAAGTAACTACATATAATACTATTATAGAATTAAATTTATTTACAATTGAGTTAAAAAGAAAATTTTAGCTTTATTAATTATCTAATTATTTGTTCTCACTCACTCGTGAACGTTGCGACAAAAATTAAAATTGTCGCAACGTCCACAAGTGGAGAAAGTTATGGTGATGGACGTTTGGAATAATCCTTTCCTGCTCTTTATTTGGTTGGTAGGGATCTTTTTAATGAACACCTTTTGCTCGTCAACTTTCTTAAGCACAGTTTGTTAAAGACTTCTAGACAGCTGAGCCGATTATAATAACTTTAATGTACGTGTTTGAGGCGGGTCTTGTATGGTTAAATTCACAATTAGACCTGGAGCCGCAATTTAGAGCACAAGTCGAAGAGGTTTTAATACATTACTTTTTATTATAAAGTTCTCGATAACCACGTCAGAGATTTTTAAAAATCCCCAACCCAGACTTATTCTTTAAAATCACACATCAGGGAAGTAATAAAAACACACAATGTAAACTACTAAATTTTAATTGCATCCAACAAGTTATTCTTAAGCGGAATTCTTAAACTCAATCTTAACTAAAACATAATGGCTAAAACTTTCATACCTTTCATTTGCATGTCAGATACAAAAATACGTTATGTATATCTTATAACAACCGAAAATGCACACATTTCACTGTGAACCGAATTAATAGAAATGAAATAATGCATCCAAATAAGCTTTCATTGTCCTAAGGTACCGCAATCACAGGTAGCCTAATATAAGTATACACAAGCCAGTCGCGCCCGGCTGTCAATATGAAGCCGCATTATACAGATCACTGCTTTTGTTAGGTGACCTGAAACAAACAAAAACGCCTTATCAATATGGATTTTTAATAATAGATAAGGTAGCCGCCACCACAAGTCTGACGTAGTTTTTATAAAACTGTAAATGCGATAGATCTTTATATATATAAAAACTTCGTGCCACCGTGTTACGTTACCATACTCCTCCAAAACGTCTTAACTGATAATGATGAAATTTTATATGAACACTTGGTAGGTCTGAGAACAGGTTGTTATCAATTTTTCATACCCCTAAGTGATAAGGGTGGTCCACCTGAAAGGTATAACTTGAGAACGATTTTTAACGATTTTACCGATTACGGCAATTCTTTTTTAGTTGTGTTTGTTATTGTCAAGTGAAAGTTTTTATGAAAGAAAAAAATAAAAAAGTTGCGCGATAAATAAAAAAAAGGGTATTGAAAAAGGGCGTTACGAAGTGCGTCGGGTCAGTTAGTACTTCTTTAAATTTTAATACATTAGTCCGCTGTGACGTCATGGCGTGCCACACTCGACGGACTTACTTTTTTATACATGCAAAATAATTAAAACATAACTACTGAAAACGATGTAACATATCGAAAGAAAACTTAAATAAGTTGATAAACAAACTTTATGCCATAGAGTTGTTTGTACAAGCATATGGTATCATCATCATCTCAGCAAAGTATATAGTGTAAACATCCCAATTATACATGTTGTGTTTACGGATATCACCTATAAATATAAACACAGCTACAACATAAATTTAAGCGAAAGTCAACTCGTCCCGTTATGTTATTCCACACGTTAGCACTATTCTAGATATGCAGGTGGGTAAACATCTGCCGCCCAACGTCTAAAAGACCGTTATATAAATAAGCATGTGTTCACACTATTGTTCACACTAATTCAGTAGTAGCTCGAACAATTATAATACAGAAATAGAAAAGTGCGTTCATGTCTTGTTAATTTTTCTTCGATTTCGCGCAGATGACAACTAATAATATAGCACAAAAGTGTTACTGACCAGGATCAACCCTTAAGTGTCGCTCTTCCAAAGCTTGATAGTCTTATCGTTCTCGAGCGCCGCGGACGCGATGATGTTCTCGGTGGGGTGGCACGCGGTGCAGAGCACCGTGTCCGTGTGCCCGGACAGCCGCTGCACGATCTCCTTCGACTGCAGGTTCCAGATGTACACCAGGTTGTCTTCTGACCCTGACACTATCCACTGCGGACAAGGAAAAAAGTATTTTCATTGATGCATACATAACATCACGCCCGTAATACCCATAGGGATAGGCAAAATCAAATGGACAGTATGCTTCTTATTGATGATTACTTTGCTTAATGAAAATATTAGACTTTCCCATGTTGGTCTAGGACTGAACAAAAAATGTACCAACTGTGGTCCTTGCTTAACACTTTGTAAGAGATTAATATTATTATTAATGGTGTGTCGGGTTTGTGATTACGTAGGCGACGAGCTAGCCAGTAGCCATTTGACAATACTTTTTACAATTTGCCATCTTACACATGGCTGAATGTAATCAAGTAAATTTTTGCAGCATGAAATAATAATTTTGGGGATTGCAGGCGTATTTATATTATTATGTATATAATGTCTTTATCTAATTATCATCATAGCCTCTTCTTTTAGGGGTGAGGAGCTTCCCGCTCCGACGCCTTGCCGGTTATGATGATAAAGCATAGCCATCATCTAAAATCCCTCCCAAAATGATGCTAAGTGAGAAACAAATGTGACAAGATATAGCATGAGAACTACTGTCCTCTCCATGAAAGCTGCGCTTCATTAGGTGTGATATCGTAAAACGTACGTGCGCACGGCACCAGAGCTAAGATACGGTGTGATCCCTTTCAAAAGAACTGTTCATAACAGCCGATACGTACGGACGAGGGCGAATAGCGGCATTGTCACGGGGCGGGATATGAACAGCGCTTTCAATCCAATTTTAAGTAAACTACAAGAAAAAGCTCAGTGAGCCGCGCATTAGCTGTATAGAGGGGAATACTTTTGCTGAGTAACTCATGTCTAGTATGGCAAGCAATGACACAGATTGAACGCGAAACTGCACTTAAATTTATTCATAATGTTTTCTAATCAATTTCTATATTACCTTATATGACATAATAATTAAAGTAGCTAATAAAAAAAACATTATTATTCTCTTGAATAGATGAAGATGACTTCATAATTGCATACATAATACATTGTAATATGATTACGAACTAAAAAAAGTTTCGACTGTTTTGATAATGAGAAATTACTAATACTGTATGAGCATAGCAACAAGTCACTTTACAATTTTGTTTGCTATGACTCATATCCTATTGGCACACAGTCCTTTTTTTTTTTCGGGTGTTTTTATTCATTGCCAAGTTGAGGCATGAGTGTAACTGATGCAACTTTTTGTTTTTATGACACTCATTGTGTATTCTTATGTCATGGAAACATTGTGCTGTCCAACATAATACTTGTTTGCATTTCTCTTTCAATAGAAATAAAAATAGACATATCTTTATTCATGTAGGTCTTCAAAAGCACTTACGTCATAATACAAAAAAATATTTTACCGCCAGTTTCGTAACATTGATTCTACCGAGAAGAATCAACAAAAAATCTCGACAGTTACTCTTATAAATTACCATGTCAATTATTAGTCGGTTGGCCTCTGCATGTGTTGCATATTGAAATGTGTTTACATATTATAGTGATATCAATTTTATATAATAATAAGACTTATTTCAATAATTTCACTCACTTTGTACTATTCTGAAGTACATAATTAAATAATTGCAGCC
Organism: Glyphodes perspectalis; assembly: GCA_951394215.1. Lineage (NCBI taxonomy): Eukaryota > Metazoa > Arthropoda > Insecta > Lepidoptera > Crambidae > Glyphodes > Glyphodes perspectalis. The sequence continues at coordinate 14,258,570 of OX596201.1, read as the reverse complement.
GATTGTCTATTGCAAGCCAAGAACCTAATTTTGTTTTTATTTTGAACCTATTCTACTTTTTAATTTAAATAACACAATAATATCTACATTGCAATTTGCTCCATATCACTCAAAAAAAATCTACAGGTGGGCATAACATCAGTGTAAAATATAGATACATTAGAAAGTCATTTATATTTGGTCGTATATTAGCGCTTCGGTTGCTTAACTCGCCGTAAAACGTTATTAGCATCCACAACAAACTATTATTCTCATAACCAAACCTATCTAAAAAAAAAACTGTGATGTAAGAATAGGCTAGATGACTAAAAAATTCTGCTTAGTCCGTCAGTTAGATTATAAAAAAATATTGAACACATATTTTTAAATTTATTTGTCAAACAAACATTGACGAAGATACAATGCTTACAAGCTGCGCGTTACGTCACACCTACGTACAATTTTTACAATGTAGTGACGTCGCAAGCCCCCACTCCAAAACTTTGATGCTCATTATCTTTCGTGATTTTTTGTTAATTTGATAAAGCGAAAAATATGTGTCTAGTATTTTTGTATAATCTAACTGACGGACTAAATAGAATTATAGTTTGTTTAATGCAGTCATCATCCCTATTATATTTAATGATTTCTAAAAAAAAACTTGAACACACATTAGACCCATGTTGAACCTAGGACTCACAAATAATGTACCATCTATGTACCTTGCCTAGCATGTTGTAAAGGGCGACTAATGACTTTGATTGGCTCGATGGCTCATTCGGTAGTGACCTTGCCCCATGCGCCAAGAGTTGTGGGTTCGATCCGCACCCAGGACAAACATTCGTATGATGAATACTTGTGTTTGTTCTGTGTCTGTGTGTTAATATTGGATGTTTAAGTATATATTTGTAATACCACTGTTGATTCTGATATCCGTAACAGAAGTGCTTAAGCTACTTACCTCGGAGTCAGATCATGTATGTGATGTAGTCTGATATTTAATCGTAAATGGTTGGGTGGTGTAGTTACAAGCTAGCTACTTGTCAGCCTTGTATAGTGTTGTTAACATTATTAGGAAGAATGATGGACCAATAAAACAAAATAAGCAATAACGCCAACTCACCTTTCCTCCTGTAACACTGAAGTTGGCAAAGATGCAATACTTTTCATTCTTATGTCCCGTGTATGTCTTGAGGCATTTACCCCGGCTGTAGTCCCACAGCTTGAGTGTGTTGTCCAATGTAGCCGCTAATATGTATTTGCCGTTTGGTGAGAACTTAACAAAGGACACTGGTGGATTGTCGTCGTCGATTAATGTTTTCAAACACTGCCCTGATGCTGTGTCCCAGATTCGACTAGAACATAAAAAAACATATTTCAAATACCATATCACTTTTACTACCAATATATTGTTGGCAATTAACATGTATATATAACAATTGCATCACTTGTGGTAATAAAATCTTTATGTAAATCTATCAAACTTTGTTGATAAGCTAAGCCCAGCATTACATTCCTTTTCTTATCTAGTATACAAAAGTTCAAAGGGTAAAAGTGTGAGTATTTAACATTTCATATTGTTAAATTTGCTTTGAACATTGGCACATTGTGGTAATGCAAACAATATAATGATAATATACAAAATGTAAATATATTTTGCATTGTTCATATCATCTTCTTTGAATTTTCTTACTAAACTCTGGCATTAGTAGAGTTACTGTACTTATATTTCAGTTATTAAATTCATAGGACTTACCATAATCCATCATAACTTGAGGATACAATAAGGCTGCCATCTCTGTTGAAATGAACTGCTGAAACTGGATCTGAATGTGCCGGTAAAGTCTTTAAACATTTTCCTGAAATGAAAATACAGATCCCAATTTAGTATCACAATATAAAAAAATATATATGTAAAAGCCAAATAAAAACAATCAACAAACTATTTATTTAATTTAAAATCATTGTGATAAAAACAATATAAACTTAAAAACTATAATATAAAGTTAGAAAGAGATTACTCATAATCTTTGCATCACAATAACAAAAACTTTGAGCACATCCTTGCACTGGCTCTTGAAACCAATTCAATATTTTACCATACATACATAACATCACACCCATAATCCCCGAAGGGATAGGCAGAGTCAAAGGGGCAGCAGGCCTCTTTAAACACATTCAGCCAAAAAGAAAACTGGGCTGGGTTAGATGGAAAATTGTGAATTGGCTAGCTTAATTATATTTTACCATAATAATAATACATAATATTTTACCATGATAGTAAAGTAGTATGTACTATCAGAGCCATGAGGTGCTATGCAAGGTAATTTTACTGGTCTTAGTGAGCTGAATTGGCGCAATAATGCAATGTAGCAAAATTTTTCATAAGTTTCATTCTCAAAAAATAATAATAGCCAAGATATAATCAGATATCATTTACATTATTGTATAAGATCAATGTCTATATTAATGAATTAACAAACTATAGCAGAATTAAAACATCCTGAATAGAAGCTAACCATATAAGTCAACTAATTAATATTAAATATTACCTGTTCTTACATCCCATATTCGAACACTTTCATCAAAACTGCCAGATACTATAAGATTGCTTTGTGGGTTGAAATTACAGCAGAAGACGTAATTGCTATGTCCTTTTAGTGTTTTCAAACATTTGCCAGAGCTTAACTCCCAGACCTGAAACAAAAGTATGATATTAAATTAATTAAAAAAAATAAACTGTTATTCTAATCTATACAATTCAAAGAGATGCACTGCCCTAATAAATTATTTCATCATAAAATTCCCTTAATATTTGAAGACAAAGATGATTAAGAGCCAAACTTTTCCAGAGATTACTTTAATATTTTTTCTGATGGCATCCTTTTTTATTTGTAATTAACAATTCTTTTCTATCTTATGAAATTTTGCTATTGTGACTACAGAGCAAATGGAAAGTTTAACCCAACACATAAAAATCATACATCATATTATCACAGTTAAGTTATTTAAAAAATTCTGTTCACTGAACTACTAAGTTGTTTTAATAATCTTATCAGGGTATGGATGAGGATGTCTGTTTGTTCAACATGATAACAGTTCAACAACCGTGAGAAAAGTTGATGACTATGAAGATTTAACATTAAAAGTAGGACATAGAAAGAGACAGCTGACAATTTAGAACTGTAGCATGAATATTGGAAAACTTGAATGGAATGGAAACTTGAATTCATCAACATTATCAAAGTAAGGAATTATGTCACCTGAAGATGTGACATATATGTTTATCTATTAAGTGGGTCAATAGCTTTACATTTATTGTTATATACCTATATGTTTATTCAAACATAATATAATAATGAATGATAATAGTAATAAGAAAGGGCACAAATGGAAATCCAGGGTACCTTTGCATAACTATATAACTAGGTTAAAAAAAAAATTATTGTATTGTATAAATAAAATTTTGTTGAGAAGTGTTGCCGATGCTGGCCTTATCATTTTTATATTAATACTTTTTATTATTATTTTGAATTCAAGTTTAGAATTCTAATTTTATTTTTGATATGAAGTATTGTTTGTTTATCAGACTTTTCACAAATACATGTCAGTACACATCTCAGAAGTGTCTATCATTTATAAATCGAATGTAATATGTAATGAATCACTACATCAGTGCATAATACAGTTTTACATAATTTTATATACAAAAAACCTAGCCCAACTTATTAATATTAATACAACATAATAAGCATGTGAAATCTCTTTTCACTGTTGTCATGGACTTGTAGGCTTGCAAAGCCATATATTATGCAAGCCAAAGTGTTAACAATGTTGTCCTCAATTGTTTACCATAGACTGACATACCTTGAGTGTTTTGTCATCACTAGCACTGACTATCAGTCTGCTGTCTGATGACCAAGCCACATCACTGATGCCCATCTTGTGTCCAGAAATTGTCTTTTCAAATTTGCCATCGTAAGCGCCCCACACCTTAATAAGTTTGTCAGCAGCTGAAATATTTAATAAAGTTCATAAAATATGATGTTAAAAAACTTGATGAAAAAAATAAGTCATGGTAATTTTTTTTTAACAACATCATTTAACTACTTATTACTTATTATCAATATATAATAAGTACCTAGTTCCTTTTTTTATAATAAAATTAAGAATGTGTACATTGGATTGTTTTAATATTACAAATCAGGATCATAGATATAGATAGTGTACTTGTTAAGCTTACTATTATATTATCATAAAATATTATGTTGGTTGTGTGTAATTCATCAGCATAAATGTTATGCAAATTTTACCTATTTTAAGACACATTGCTAAGTGTCCTGCTTTTAGTTAAAACAATCTTGACACTATGCATTGAGGTCAGACTTATCAAGAAACTGGGTCAGATTATAATTAAAGCTAAATAATATATACTGTAGTAATTCTTATTGTACCTATTTATATGTAAAGTGAGAAAAATAAATTGCTAGAAATAAATCTATCTATACCATAAAATTATGTGTATATTATATGTACACAAGTACCTAGTAAGTTAAAAAAATAATAACAAGTTATTGCATACTATAAGTATAAAATTATGTTTTAGGACCAAAAATATTTGTGAATCCAATTAAATGCATTGCACATGTTAACATTCTATAAAATATTAAATTATCTCATAATATGGTGTAATCCTGGATGGTATCAAAAGATATACTTAAAGCACAATAGAAATTCTTAGAAATAACTTTTGTTGACAATAACTCATTTGATGTCTTGGACGAGTTTGATATCAAAGGTTTAACCAATATAGAACCTGATAAACCACCTGTCAAAATAATTATGACAACTATTTCATATTCATGTTCATTGATAAAAACTGACTCCACTACTAAATGGGTAACTAAACGTTAGTAATGCTGCATAGCAACAGTCAGCTGGCAACTGCTTGCGCTAAAAGTGGGTTGCATACAGATGTTAAACTATAAATGTAATCGTATTTTAGTACTTACAGGAACTAGCAAGCCATTCTCCATTGGGACTAAATTTCACAGATGATACAGCCTTCGTGTGACCAGCGAGAGTAAATTTAAGTGTGTAGTTCGGCTTCTGCAAATCGACAGCAAAATTAGCGCCAAATCGCACGTGCTCTCGGAAAGTTAGTTACATAAACATGTGCCGCCCGCGCCTGACGCAGACCCGGGCAACAGTTAGACGCCACTTACCGCCACTGACGACTTGTTAGATTGCGGAGCGCTTTGTGATAGCGAATTTGGGCCGGCTAGATTTGCAGAGGGACCGCCGTGTGTCTGATGTGCAGCAGGATGGCCTGGCCCCGGTCCTAGCGGCACCATGTTTTAACTTTTGACGCACTACGTTTTTCTTTGTTCGTCACCCAAAACAGTCACTAATACACACTGGACAACAAACTAAATCACACCTTGAGATAGATATAACACTCAAATAATAGTTCACTCGCGATTCGCCATATATTTCACCGTAGATTTTCAAAGAACATTCTAAATTCAGGCGTCCCAATGCGTGCATATTTCGCGAAGGCGAGTTGTGTTGCCAACACACTAAATCCAACAATTCCCTCCCGCGTCCTCCCATATCAGACAAGAATGCCAACATAAAATATATAACGACATTTTTTGTAGTTTATGGTTGTCGATGACGTAATTAGTTAACTCTTTATATCAGTCGGTTGAAAATAGAAATAACGAATACATAACTATGAAATGGAACGTTGCTAACTTATAAAGCTAGGACCTACCTACTATATAAAATCTTTTTAGGCTGGCAAGAATATTTGACCCCTTTGACACATGCAAGGTTAAATTTGACATTTTTATTATCAAAAGTTTCGCCGCTTCGTCTAATTATTATATTAAAATTCATATTTACGCTAAAAATGGCTTTAAACAAGCTTAGCATTGATGCTCTGGATTTGGGTGGAAAACGTGTCCTGATGAGGTATGTAATAATTGCTTTAATTATAAAATTCGAATGTCCGAAAACTTTAGTATTTTAAAGCACATATTATATTTTTTTTCATTTATTTCAGGGTGGACTTCAATGTTCCTTTAAAGGAAGGCGTTATTACCAATAACCAGCGTATTGTGGCGGCCTTGGATTCTGTCAAATATGCCCTGGAGAAGGGAGCAAAGTCGGTGGTGCTTATGTCACACTTGGGCCGGCCTGACGGACAGGCCAACTTAAAATATACTCTGAAGCCGGTAGCTGAAGAGCTCAAGAAACTACTAAATAGGTAAATTAAAAAAATATCATTTTAGCATGATTTTTTATAGAGATAAAAATATATTCCATTAGTGCTAATGTTGTACTAAATTTTTAATTTTCTTTACAACATATGTATCACATGAACCGTTTTCACTACAACACATGAATCATAAATGCCTAACTAAAATAAACCTTTTCTAATAGAATTCTTTTTGTTGAATTCTTTTGTTAGTTGTTTTTTTTAAAAACTTAATACCATTAAACAATTAACTATAGAAATGTTGTTTCATTTTATTTTATTTTTATTTTAGAGATATCACATTCCTTCCTGACTGTGTGGGAGCTGAAGTGGAGGCAGCCTGTGCTGATCCTCCAGTAGGATCAGTCATTCTTTTGGAGAACCTCCGATTCCATATTGAAGAAGAAGGCAAAGGTGTTGATGCCAGCGGTGCCAAAGTTAAGGCTGACCCCGAGAAGGTTAAGGCATTTAGAGCCAGTCTGCGAAAGCTGGGTGATGTGTACATCAATGATGCATTTGGTAAAAAATCTATTTTGTATTTATCTAACTGTAAGCTAAGTAATTGACATATTTATTATTTTAATTCTGTTATCACCTAAATTACTTTTCTTAGTGGTGGTTAGGGACTGTTGATCTTCTTTGCTTATTATTATAATCTTAATGTTGTTGAGAAATGATTTTAATTGTTTCTATTTATTTTTGTTAACAGGTACTGCACACAGGGCTCACAGCTCAATGATGGGTGAAGGCTTTGAACTGAGAGCCAGTGCCTTCCTTCTGAAGAAGGAGCTGCAGTACTTCGCTAAAGCCCTGCATGAGCCAGAAAGGTATGTAGGAACTATAGACGATTTTTTTTATATTTGGTGACTCTTGGAAATAACCTTAGTAAAACTTTACACCATACATAAATAATCCAAGACATAAACATAACATCACACCCATAATCTCCGCAGGGGTAGGCAGAGTCAAAGGTGCAGCAGGCCCCTTTAACCACATTCAGCCAAAATCAAAACTGGGCTGGGTTAGATGGAAAATTGTAAAAAAGTAGTGACAAGTGGCTAGTTCGTCGCTTACACGATCACATACCCGCAACCCCATATACCATTAGTCGCATTTTATTATGTGCTAGGCAAGAAACACAGTTGGCACATTCTTTTTAAGTCCCAGACCAACATCGGACCAAGACATGACTTAAATACTCAAGCCCTCTTTTCAAAAAGCAAAAATTTTTGGTCAAATTTATTTTTAACTCTATTAAAATACACTGTATTAATAATGATGACATTTTTGCAAGCATATTCGCTCAGTTACTCCAGTAAACTTATGACACTTTTTTAAATAACTATGTACCTAAAAATCTTAATGATTTTTAGGCCATTCCTGGCTATTCTTGGTGGTGCTAAGGTGGCAGACAAGATCCAGCTCATTGAGAACTTGCTGGACAAAGTCAATGAGATGATAATTGGTGGTGGTATGGCATACACATTCCTGAAGGAGACAATGGGAATGGCCGTAAGTATCTAAATTATCTCCACTATTTGCCAGCACTATATATTGATTTTTATTTATATTTTATGGCTAACCCTGACCACAAATGTTGCTCTACATTTTTGTAATAGCTAAAGTTCGTCATATTTTTTTTTATTTTATCTTGGACTTTGTAAGAAACTACAATGCATTGTAGATTATTTTCTTGATATATAACCTTTTTCTATCATTAAGTATATACAAAATCATTGAGTAATAGACTTAATTTGTAAAACTAGGATTATATAGAAGATTTAATTATATCCATATATTTGTATATATATTATATTTGTTATAGATTGGCAACTCTTTGTATGATGCTGAGGGAGCTAAAATTGTAGCAAAGCTGTTGGAGAAAGCCGCAAAGAACAATGTCCAAGTTCACCTTCCTGTCGACTTCGTGACTGCCGACAAATTTGACGAAAATGCAGCAGTGAGTAATTATTATAAACATGATTTTATATTTGGCTTTAAGTTACAAAAATCTTGAACATTTTATTTTGGTTCCTTTAAATACTGTCCAGAGTCTGACCAAGATCTCCAATTGCTCCAGTTCTGTTCTTAATTCTAGTTCTTTTGAATATATCAGGTTGGAACTGCTGACGTCGCATCGGGTATCCCTGACGGCTGGATGGGTCTGGATGTTGGACCTAAGTCGAGGGAGCTGTTCGCCGCCCCCATCGCAAGAGCCAAGGTCATTGTTTGGAACGGGTATGTACACAGATAAGAAGCCATGCTGTCTTGTTATGGTCATCCATCTATATCATATCAAATTCTAAGACATTATTTCTTTAAACTAGCAATTTCATTTAAATATTATTTCATTAGTAATTAACTTTTAAATTACAAACTGGACGCTAAATTATAATAAAAATGTAATTTTGATTAATACCTATTATCTACACATTCCTTGAAATTATAGTTAGTTTGTCAATTTAATTTGATACGACGTAACGTCACATCGTGCTAATGCCGTATTAAATCCAATTTGTACGTACATTATTAATTTTGTTTGTAGACCCGCTGGTGTGTTTGAGTTCGAGAAGTTCGCCGGGGGCACCAGGGCCCTCATGGACGGAGTTGTGAAGGCCACCCAAAATGGCGCGGTCACCATCATTGGTACGTAGCTGTAGATGTATCTCTCTGGTTAATATCATTGTACACATATGCATATGATCACGCCTGCAATCCCCAAAGGGGTAGGCAATAGGCATCTGCTTACCCCTTTAAGAAGCCATAAAGCTACCTTTAAGGTAAGTTAAGGTAAGCAGATGACACTGATGATAAAATCGAATTAATTGTTAAATAAATGCGGTTTATGTAGATAAACCGCATTTATTATTTATTTATTCAACAATTAATTTATTTGACAATATTTATACTATTATTAATTTTTTCATAACCGATCAAGAAACTAAAAGCTAGCATAAGCACTTCTGATATTAAGTGCAAATATATGCGAAAACATAAAATAGCCACCAAATATTTACTTATCTGTTCAATGACTTCCTAAGGTGGTGGCGACACCGCAACATGCTGCGCCAAATGGGGCACTGAAGATAAGGTCTCCCACGTCTCTACCGGTGGTGGTGCCTCCCTGGAACTTCTCGAGGGTAAGTGTGTCTAAGTAATTTACTAATATCGGGCTTATGGCAGTTTTAATTCGCTGCTGCACATTAACTGTTATGCCACTTTGCAATTTGATTGCTCTGACATTGCAACGCCCATAGTTTGTTATTCCTAATAAAAAAATATAAATGTTCAAAGGTTATCATACGTATTTGAACCACACTGATGATAAAATCGCACGTGTTTAGGTACTGCGTTTTCTACGTATTGATGAAAATTATGTAATGTTTTGTAGGCGTCAAACCATTTTGTTTTCAACATGCATCAAACGTACCCATTTATAACCGACTTCAGAAAAAAAGAGGAGGTTCTCAATTCGACTGTTCTTTTTTTTACCAATCTTAACTCTTAGAATACCTTTTGTACATATGTATAGCTGTAGACTCTAGAAGCACGACAACTGAGATATATAAATTATTGTAGCTGTCTAACGATTTATCGTAACAAGTTTACAGTAATCGTACATAAAAGACAACATATTTTTCACGCCTCCCTTCTTTAATCTATTACCCCTGTATAACACCGCGCTCATGATCATCTTAACGTTACGTGCCGCGCTCAGTTCGGTTCACTCAGTTCGCTTGTTTAACACTGCGCTGCGCCGCACAAGTGCCCCTACTCAGGTCACTGCGCTGAATGACCTTAAGGTTGTTGGCGCACAATAAGTGGCGTAGCGTGTTGGTCCGCCCCAAGCGGTAATTTTTTGGGGGCGGCAAATAAACTGCGTATTGAGTAAATCGGTCCTGGGTTACAATGTCTGTGAGGCGGTGGAAAACTGAGTATTGAGAGGAAATTGTGACCCACCCTACGCCACTGCGCACAATGAACTAAACAGGGCCGAAAATTCGCAAAGTGCCGCGCTTAAACCTCACGGCTCGCTCATTGAGTTCCATTTTGGAACAAACTTAAGTTAACTTATGGTTGTTCCATTTTGGAATGTTATGTTTTACGTTTTGACTGGCTCGATGGCGCATTCGGTAGTGACCCTGCCCCATGCGCCAAGAGTTGTGGGTTCGATCCCCACCCAGGACAAAAATTCGTATGATGAATACTTGTGTTTGTTCTGTGTCTGGGTGTTAATATCCAATATTTAAGTATATATTTGTAATCCCCCTGCTGATTCTGATTTCCGTAACACAAGTGCTTAAGCTACTTACCTCGGAGTCAGATCAGTGTATGTGATGTAGTCGGATGTTTTTTTTTTTTTTTAACTTAAAGAAATAGTGTGTTGGCACACAGATTTTTTTATTAAGTGTACCTATATTTATGTAAGTGACACGCAGCCCGCCTACCGGGTGGGTGCGAATCGGCCGTGAGGCACGAACCTAGTTAGCTGTATTTTAGTCGCGAAACTCTAGAATTAATTAAAGTTGTCCAGTTCGCGGAATTTCCAGCGGCTCACGATTCTCGCCGGCTCGCTTACGTCCATTAACGAAGAAAGAACTTAGAACAAATTAAGTACAAGTTCGTTTAATTAATCTCCGGCGCAAATTAGATTCTTGCTACCTGACGTCGTAGTAATGTACACTTGTCTTATATGGCGTTGTAATTTAGCTTGTATTATAGACGTAGTTAGTTAGTTACTTTTGAAAATAGTAGACTAATTTTAGTCATTTAAATAGGTACGTTAGGATATGAATAAGCGTATAATAACGGGGAGTTAACAAGACGCTTTTTGACCTTCAGTGATATTATGAGTGTACCTACATAATTTTAGAAGTTAAATCTGCTGTTTTGTCACCTAACACATAACATAACATAACATCACGCACATAATCCCCGAAGGGGTAGGCAGAGTCAAAGAGGCAGCAGGCCCCTTTAACCACATTCAGCCAGAAACAAAACTGTGCAGGGTTAAATGGAAAATTGTGAAAAAGTGGTTACAAGTGGTTAGCCTGTCGCCCACACAATCACATACCTAAAACCCGATACACCATTAGTCGTCTTCTACGACATGCTAGGCAAGAACCACAGTTGGCACATTATTTTTAAGTCCCAGACCAACGCGGGGCATCGGGCTGGGTTAGATGGAAAATTTATCACCTAATTGCCAATAATGTAATGTTTTACATGTAGGCTTTTCCAGACTAATCCTATTCTTACGTATTTAATGATAATCAGAATAAACTGATTTTACTGACTACGGCAAAGCGAAAATAAGAGTTTTAGCAGTTCATGTCTGTATGTTCGTATTTAAGTTCACGTATGTATACCTTTGTAGCTTCAAATTACTTATCCTATTTTGACAAATGAGATGTAGGTATGTTTAACATAGGCTAGATTTTACGATTTGATAAAAAAAGGTTTACTTGTCAAAGCTATACTTCTTTGTAGTCCGAGTTTACTTTTGTACTTTAGCTTTGAACTCTCTTGACACTTAATTATAATTACCGTAATACAGCGTACCATAGAGTTTCGTTGTTTCAGAATTTCTTTTTAAGTACTTAGCCTGCAGTGTAGTTATTTTTGTTTCTGTTTTCAGGTAAAGTGCTTCCAGGCGTTGCCGCTCTCTCCGACGCATAAATTAATTAGCACTTAGTGCAGTGAGTTAACTAATAACGCAATAGACATATGTATGTATGAAAAATGTTCGTTGTAGGTATATTTGACACAAAATGTTACCTATTTATCGTATAAAGATATCGTATATAGAATGCATAATATCCAATTATGCATTCTATATACCTATTTATCGTATATAGAATGCATAATTGGATATTTGTTGATTTACGAAAATTTTATATTTGGTTCCTAAAATACGTTTGAAAACGTTCGGATACTCATGAAAACCGCTGATCAATACATAATAATTAGGATTGTAAGAAAAAGTGTATGTATATTGCAACAACTGAGATAGTTATACAAAAGTGTCCTATATCGTTATTTTAATTTATTGATGTGAGTATTAATAAACGTTGATTGAAATTGGAGTTTGTTTGTTACCTTTATTATTTGTTTGTTTTTTGCTAGCTTTGTTCTCTATAATTTAGGTTTTTCTATCCCTCGGGATACTTTTTCTGGCCGTAAGGTAGAACGTTAAGACAAAAGGTACCCTGTGTCCTTCTCTGCACCTCTGCTAACGTGTGTGAAAATTCGTGATCATCGATTAAGTAATTAAGACGAAACTGACAAACTAATAAAGCCTAACACGCGTTTGTAGATAAACTATTTAAAAACGAATACTTAAGGCAACGTAATTTACGGACGAAGTCGCGGGCCGCTGCTAGTAGGTAGGTACTATTATAAATCCATCATGCCGAGTCGGATGGGCTATATAGGGTGGCTAATTCGATAGCCAAGTTATAATCGGGGTCGCCCTGCCCTAATTGTGGTATTAGCTGTAAAATTATTTCGTAGTTAGTTTTGGAGTGGAAATTATGTATAGATTAAATATATCTGTGGCGACCGCACCACAAGATAGTCAAGATTATACCTCCAATAATATGTAAAGAGATGACGTCGTTCGAACATGTAGAAACGCCATACAATCCTGCATCGCGCTGACGAAGTTATTCTCACCACTAAGTATATATACAATTAAATACACCAAGACGGTTAGTAGGCCCAAGGTTCCAAAGCAAGCACCACCTAGTTCGGCGGAAGTACTTCCACTTTTAGTGCGAGCGCGTAGTTCGCACATAATTCCATTCAAATCGGAATCAGTTGAAGTATCTTTAAGCCTTTCGCGGACAATAGATACTAACCATAAGCTTAATTTAGAAATGTTGTTTACTGTTAGAAAAGTTTCATCTTAATTAATAGGTATATTGATCATTAGCTACTTCGTTCTGATTGATAAAATCCAGACCATATTACCAACTAATTGACCACATAATCGTATCCCGATCGAATAGTTTAATTGCGTGTAATAGAAGCGACTCGTTCGTATTGATTGAAACTAACTTCAGTTAAGCAATGCCTACGACGGCATCACTGCAAGGTCACCAAATGCATCGCAGTTCGAATAGATACAAGTGCAGCTGTGGGAAACAGAAAAATTTCGTAGTTAAAAATACGTAGTTTTCAAAATAATTCTAATACAAAAGTATTATTGCTGGCCCGTTGGTCGAGTGGTCAGAGACCCTGACCACGAAACCAAGGGTCGCGGGTTCGAATCCCGCTAAGGGCAAATATTTCGTGTGATGAACATGGATATTTGTATTCGAGTCATGAATGTTTATAAACGTATTTAAGTATGTCTATCCGTGCACCTAGTATCCATAGCACAAGCTTATAAGCTTAGTTTGGGACTAGTTAATTGGTGTGACAGTATGAAGAATTTATTTTATTAATATTATTATTACACATAAAGGTTTAGGGGCGGTATGATTACGTATCAGTTGAAATACGTAGCAATATAACGTTTATAAATAAAATCTAATAAGTGAAGCAGAATACTATAAAAGTCAGCAGTAAGACTCATACTTTAATAATGACTGAAATATTAACAAAAATGATTTTGAAGTTGGACGACTCTAGATCTCAAGGACACAGTCCTTGAACGAAACATAATTTTTTCTACGTGTCACACACATTTATTTACTTCCATCACAGATAAACTATCAGGTGTCAAAATGATAGAACGAGGTCAGCTAAAGGCCTAGTTTCGAATTCCGAAGTCAGAATCAATTTCAGTATTCGCACCAATAAACCGAGCCATCCGTCACCCGAAACGTTGCGTTTTGATTTTCGAAGTAGTCAAGCCCATGGGATTATGAGTCAGAGCCAGATACAATACACAATAGACGATACGAATAAATATACTTATATAAGATTCAAATTACAAGGGATATTTGCAGAGAATAAAAATCTTGTGTTGCTCTGTAAATAAGAGATTTATTATAAGTATAAGAATCTAATTTAAACTAAAACACAACATTATTAATTGAACACAACTAAAACTGTAACTGACCTGTAAATAAGAGAAACGACAATTAAAGTCTATTCTCCGATGCCTTTTATATTCATCTTATCATATTATTAAATGTAAATATAAAATCTAATTAATTAAAGAAAATCTTTACATGACTTGACATGCCATATTTGAATATAACCAAAACGTCAAAAAGTCTCTCATGGAATCATAGGCAATGTAGTCCTGCATTATCGACAATGCTAGGTACAGCTTTACCGACATCATTAACGGATAAAGAAATACATTTTCTTTACATATATGACTTCAACTCAAGCCGAAGAGTGTTTTGCTGTACAAATATACAAATAAAATTAAAACTATTTAAAGGACGATCTAGCTTACAGCTAACGTTCGTAGATCTGGCCATGAGCCAGATCGCCCACAGAAGCAAAATAAATGGGGACCTAACCTGTGGAAACCTAGCTAATAGGAAATCATCTGTAACAACAATAAATTCTATATCGCTTCCAAACACAGAGACGCCATTTGTAAAAATACATATGTACATACATACATAACATCACGCCCATAATAAAAAAGGGGCAGCAGGCTCAGCATCATATTTGTAAAAATAACAATCAATAAAATTTTGCAGGCGTTATTTTCTATTGACCTCGTTGAAAAGGGCACTTAAATAGGTAAAGGGGCGCTGTTGAAACTTTCAGCCTAGGGCGCTATCGAACGTTTTCGCCTAGGGCGACACTGGTAGGGTTTCGCTAAATTCGCCATCTGAATTTTCAGCTTAGGTAATTTGAGTAACAAAAATTGAAATATTCACAGCAACCTTCATAAATATTGCGAAAAGGACGGCGCACTTAGCAAGACCTTTATTAATTCAAAGGGATGACAGAATTATTCCCATTTTATGAATAGGGAAATTGTTTTCACGGCGACTAATGAGAAAGGAGATTGTGGTTGGTGGACGCAACTTTCCATAGTATTACATTTTAGCGTATCTAATGAACACCATCTAATTACCGACCTTGATTTATTAACTAGCAAGATAACCATAAACGTTTAATTTGTAAACACGATACTAGCTTTTGTTAAATTAATATACTTAGGTTCCTTAAAAGGGTCTGTTGTACTTGTATTATATTTGTAGGAACTTATGTATAGGACGTTAGATATTATTTTTAGGAACCAGACAAACTGGATTATTGTTACACATCCATAGTAAATTTGGATGTGTTAGTTTGTCACCGTTGAACGGCATAAATCCGTACTTAAGAAATCAAAAATCCAGAGGTAAGTGCCCTGATTTGAATTGTGAAAATAAATCAATTAAATCTATTTTTAATTAGTATGACTTTAAAATGACATAAGACCTTTCCTTCTACTCCAGTAGCCCCTTGCTTACCCTTTTAAATTATAATTAATCGCCCTATCCGGATTAATCCGAACGAATTAAATTACCTACTAAATACGGAGATCTGAATTCAATCAAAGTTGATTTTTATATAATGATTTATAACTAAGACTAAGATCATTGTAAGTACAGGTTAGTTTTGTAATAGGAAACACAATATCCGGACATAGATGAAAAAAAAAAATATCATCCAATTTGCCAACAAATCAACAATAAAAATAAATAACATTAAATTACAGGTTCAATTATCCGAATACAAAATACGTTTCAAATTGGCGCCCAACGTGTAGCGGCAACATCTCGTATTTACAATGTGTCTATTTGTCAACTGGTGGAAATGTGTGAGAGGACTGACAAATAGGTTAATTTCGTAGCCAAACGGACGTGAACCTCTCGCTTATCCGTAACCCAACCCGAATTAATACTGAATAAATATAGTCGTTTATAAACAGCAGCCGTTTACCTGAATATGTGTGACTTTTAAATCACATTCATCAAAAAACAATGCCCAAAGTTTACTTAATATTTTCTTTATAAATCATAATTCATAACGTACAAATTCAAACCCTAATCCTAACATTATTTTTCAATTAAATATCAATCGTAGTAAACCTGTAGTTAAGGTCTCTTGCTTAGTTTGCACGCCCTGCCCTTTTCCATAATAAATGGTCTAGTAAATGCTACATCGTTATATAAATATTCAAAGCTGCGTAGACTGAAACCAATTTAACCTTTATTGACATACTCAACTCGGTAAACAATTGGGCTTACTTTCATGAATGAACTAAAACCGCTCGTAATGCTATTGCATTTTAGTCTTTATACCTCAGTGATTGAAGCGGCACGAATCAAGTTACACCTGCATAGGTGCGAGTACGTAGACAAAAAGGAATATGGCCACTATCGATCTGGCCGGCGCGCAAGCGTCCTATGCATCGAATATCCGTGCCAATTCCGAAAATCATTTGACACCAAACATACCCCGCGATCTAATCTAACGATCCCGCCGTCCGACTATTAATCTCTATCATAACTGTTATTAATCTTTAAACGTTCGATGCTCATGATACCCCCGGGCCAGACAATTTGAAACAAAAGACAGCTGTTATTTATTGACGCCTTCTCAATGTAGGACCTTTCCGATACCTTGCATGAACTTTGGTCCAATTGGCGAGCCGTCGCGCATGCTCAGACCGGCTCGTAGGTGCTTTATCAAAATAATAAATCCTCTGAGGTGTCAGTGATGTAAGGACGTGGTACGCCGCCGGGGAGCCGGCGCGCGTTAAAATGTCTAAGTACCCAAATAGCCCCCTCCTTTACTAAAAATACGATTTAAACTAGAATTATATAACAAGTTGATAGTTTCACGTCAATAGTTGTTGTGTATATCGATTATAAGTAGTAAATAACGTTGTTTTTAGACAATCTGTTAGAAGGTGAGTGCTAGAGAACGCGATGAATAGGTATGCTTTTGTTTTTATGGCACGAACAATTTTTTTGTTACTACACTGTGAGAAATTTTCTTTTATATAGCACGTCATTAAATTTATTGCACCTCGTTATTTCATTTTGTATGTGTCGTCCACTTGAATGTGTTGTGCGTTGGATAATCTTTGGACATAAATGTTTTGTTCCTGCATGTATTCCGTTTTTTGGAAAACACTGCTGGATATCACATTAAAACAAAATTATTGTAAGTACTATATTTTCCTTTATTATAATCACGCATTCAGTGAAATTTTTGTGCTTTACGTTTATATAGTGAAGATTTTTTTGTTAGTTTGTCATGTGCGATCAAATTAATCTAGGTTTTTCGTGTATAAAATATAGAATGGTATGCTTATATTCAACGTCTAATTGTATCAGTATTACCTGAACTACTTACACAAAGTATATTGTATAGGGCATCAATCAATATGTATTTAAACGTGATAAATTATCTTTCAAACTTCTATTAGCAATAACAAAAACGAAATCTAAGTGACATCAGCTAGATTAGAAATGTATTGACAGGTTTTTGTGTTAATATCAGCTATTCTATTACGGATTTTCACTATCGTAACATGGTTGTAAAATTATACATTTTATTTATGAAAAGGTTAGAGGTGTATCCAGGGGGCTAAGGGCTTGAGGTCCTCCCAAAACTTATCTATCTACATTCCAAAGTATTTAAAACCACACTCAAGCTTAAAAAACAAAATTCTGTATCTCATTGATGAATAAGTGTGCTAGTAAGTACTAACTGTGAGAAATTTTACTGGACTATTAGTATTGCTTGAAAATAAACTGTAATTAAATTTTATGGACCTCAGAGAAATACATGTGTATTCTCGTAATTAAACTTATTACAGCTTCATTCGAAATAGGCACGGAGTTCACCTCGGTAAGTAATGAAATTCCATGCGTTACTACTTTACACCTTGAATACCAAAGCTAAGTTCACACCTGCCGTGTAAATAATTCATAACTTGGACGCTTAGAAACAATTTACTTAATAGCTGAAGACGATGTACGCTGTAAAATGATGTTCAGGGAGACATTTTTACGACTTAGGTATATCGAAGCAATACTTGCCAATCACTTAAGTCCTTGTGCGGGGTCGTAATAAAAACGATAAATAAACTTATTTTTGTCTCATTCACTTTTATAATGTTTAAGCACGCTCGCAGCTTAGACATTCCGTTTCGTACATCCTGCTTTGCTAGTAAGTAAATCACAGTTCGCCACTAATATTTATCATCTGTTTCAGAAGTAATATATATACCTATAAATATATAGGTATTTAACCATCACTGTAAGCATAGAAACTAAATATCTTTGTTAATTTCTAATTTAAGTATTAGGTACAATAATCAAAATAGATATTTTCATAATTTTTGTGAAAAATATTCCTTTACTTTTACTTTCAATAGGCAGTTTAATCAAACACACTACTTTTGACTTACTAAATAAATATTATCTACACATAATAATCTTCAAAGAGTAGCTTTCGCTAACTGACTTCGGCGGTCTTAAAGGTGAAATTATAAGTTATCCGATTTCTACCTACGAAGCACTTAAACACGTGAAATTTCAAGGATTTAATGTAATTTTAATCCATTTTAATGCATTTAATTATTTTTATAAATAATCGAACCCGATATTGCAACTATCCAAATTCGTTAACAGATTTTAATTTGTTCTAACGATTGATATTTTTTTTCTCTCCTAATAAAAGCCACTGGGCCCAATCTTGGTGTCTATAATATAAATAATTTCATTTCATTACAACCATATTAAATATCACTTTGCCTGTTGTGAGGTCAGTCAAGACAGAGATGCAACACAGTTCGGCCATTGTTATGCAACGTCAGCGCTTTCTTTGTACCGTCGTCGGAGTGCATAATGGGAGCCCACCTTGATATTCGTCTCATTTGTGCGCGCTGTGCACTTCGTCGGCACGTTGTGTCGCCTTTGTCAAACTGTAACAACAACAGCAAATACCTATTCGTAATATCTACGTTCATATAACGATGAACTCACTTATATCTTCCGCTCCGAGGTTGAGTGATAATTATTGGTTCTGCTTTAAGTTTTTTTTTTATTCGATAAGTCAATCGCTTCCTTTTAAACGGTTCTGTTTAGGCCCTAGAATTTTTTACCTTTTCGTTTGTTGTTCGGTTCTCTCTGGCTACCCCGCTAGGGAAGTGGCGTGAAGTTTAGTTTAGTTTTAAGTTTTTATGCTTATTTCCGGATATTTTATTTATAAGTAGATAAAAGTGGCTTCACTTTTTATGTTCGTGACACTCCATCTTCCTTTTTCTATTGATCTGAGATGTAAATATAAAATCTAATTAAGTAAAGAAAATCTTTACATGACTTGACATGCCATATTTGAATCTAACCAAAACTTCAAAAAGTCTCTCATGGAATCATAGGCAATGTAGTCCTGCATTATCGACAATGCTAGGTACAGCTTTACCGACATCATTAACAAATAAAGAAATACATTTTCTTTACATATATAATAACACAACGGCGATCAATGTATCTAACAGAACTGGTCAAATCGATAAACACATAGTCAATTTATATTTGGATTAGACATAACATTTTGTTGTTGATTTATATACAAATCTATACATTTGCAATAGTATATAATCCTATTAGTAGGTATATAATCCTAATTTTTCTGTAAAACGGTGATCATTGTACATTCCTGCCGGATTTACTCAACTAAAAGGCAAAGGTCATGTCCCGAAGTCAGGGCAGTAAATCAGATGTTTTAAAAGTACCTATCATGTCAGTAGGTACCTATCGTCCGCACTAAGCCCCGCCGTCTCCGATATCCGAGCCCTTGTCACGCCCTCCGGGGACCTTCGTTTGATCCCTTGAATCCTAATTTTAAGACCTTTTCTCGGAATTCTGTCTCGCATCTTAAAACGACTCGTCGTTGACTCAATTTTGATGAAGCTGTCTGATTTGATGTCTGTAATCAAATAATAATATTGTCCCTCAACTAGATAGCTGCTTTTAACAATATTACTGTTAATTTAGAGTTTGAAGATTAGAATATACCTGTAAACGCTGTAGGGATGGATAGCCCATCATCACGAATAAATTAAACTCGTCATGGGCGCTTATAACTGAGTAATTTTAATTTATGTAATACAATGGTAACCTTTACTATTTATGAAACAAGCTAACGTTTTCCAGAAATGCATTATGAAAATCTAATTCCGATTTTGTAAGGAAGTTTGAATACATAAATTGAAATGTAAAACTATAAATTGATATATATTGACTTAGATTTATAAGTAGGTAAGAGTGATTTGTTTTAAGAAATTTCCTTTATATCTGAATACGTGCAGGGTTTAAATTTGGAATCAGAAAATGCTCAAAGGAAGTCAATAAGTTTCTTTACTTGAGCAAAGAACGCTTTCCAAGAAAAAACGACAATACAATTTTATCCTCCGCATAATTTTTTTTCCCATAACCATTTAAATAATATGTTATATCTACAGGTGGGCCGGAAACAGAGTTAACGGAACTAAACGCCGCGTTAACCGTCTAGTTATAAATGAAATATAACGGTTACAGAAGAAATAACTACGTATATTTGTTTATGTTGCCAAGGTTCAATCCATTAAGGGCGTTAGAAACGGTACGAAGTCAATAAATGTTTTGATAGCAACAAGTTAACCTTTCGCTCGCAAAAATATGCTCACTGTCTAAGTCATCATCTTTCTAGTGTTATGTCTCGTAGTTTTTCGTCCGTATCCGTCCGTCCATTGACGACCGGTTATCTGACCTTCGTAACCCCTAAATAGGGGAACCAGATACTTTGAAGCATAGTTACATATTATCCATAATTGTTTGAATGTATTGGCTTCATCACGACGTTTCACCTCACCGCGGAACTAGTGGTATAAATACGTTCATGGATTTGAAAAATCTAGAGGTTCGTGCCCGTTTTTGAATTCCCACCCCTCCCATAGGAGGCGTATGTCGTTATTGAGCTACAACCGCTCACCGTCTATGATCGTGTGAGAAATCATGGCAACCGAAGCGCCCATTTTAATTGCGTTAATTAATCGGGGAAATTAAGGTTCCCGCCATAACCACTAACCCGGCGTTTATTTCCAATATCCGGCTGGGGTGTCGTTGATCGCTTTGTGACTTCAGCTATAAATCCATCCTTGTGAAGCGCAGTTACTCGTGACGGCTTAGCTGCGGAATATTGCCGTTCGGAGCTTGGGCGGAAATTAACTGCTAACTTGTTTACAGTATCGCTGGGTAGTCCTTAGTTAACAAAACTAGTCTCTTATGGATTCGAGCCGGCTAATCGATATGTCACTATCACGCGTCTTTCGCAAAATGTTACGCTCTTTGAAACGATTGTCATATTTATTATTGACAAACACGTGAATGAAATATTTGGCCAAAAAAATAATTATTTAATTTTAATTCACACACTTGCGGCTTTATTTATATTGCGATAGGATCTTTCTTACTTTTCCCCAATTTTCCATCTAATCAAGCCCATTGTCCCGTGTTGGTCTGGGACTTAAAAATAATGTGCCAACTGTATTTCTTGCCTAGCATGTCGTGGCGACTAATGGTATATCGGGTTTTGGGTATGCAATTGTGTAGGCGACAAGCTAGCCACTTGTCACTACTTTTTCCCAATTTTCCATCTGACACAGCCCGTTTTTATTATTGGCTAAATGTGGTTCAGGGGGCTTATTTATTTAAAAGCTTATTTTTATAATAAATATAAAAACACCTTAAGTAACATGTATAGTATTTGTAATAGGTAGGATCCCTAACAAGCTGCCACACGCACAAAAACTCATAACTATTTCATTTCTATCATGTCTAGTTACGGAACAGGGAATTGGATTATTAAGTTACACATATTCCTTCCTATAACGCTTAACCTAACTCCACAACGATATACAGGTATGTGAAAATGCCCTTGGAATCGGATTTTAATGATTGCCTTCACGTAAAAGCAAGCAATTTGTCGATACTCGTGTTGTTAGTTCTATGTTCTATGTACAATCAGATATGACAGTCAATATGTTACAAAATATATTTTATAACTGAGATAAACCACGGGGGACTCTCTTAAATTTTAGCATTCATCATCTTCCTAGCTTAGTTTAGCCGTGGTCAGCTTAGACCATGATCTAGGATTTTGGCGAGTCTGGTTATTACCTACATTGAAGCAACCGATCCCTCTTAAATTTTAATATAATTCCCCGGCAAAATAATATGTCCGAGGAACAAGCACGTCGTATATCGAATTCCTCGCAGACGACACGGGCGTTCGGAGGCTTTAGATCGAACGCATATTGCACGTGCATCATACTGCATTCGCCCCTGTTCATATCGCACGCCAGGATTAAGTTAAACCAGTTCAATTGTAATGTATAAGTTTTCTAACCTGTCTGCTTTCTACGTCATTCGGCCTAACAAGAACATTTCTCATCGGTTTTCCAAAGCTCTATGATTCTTTGTCCAAGCCAGTTGTTCGCAACCGTTACCATATAAGAACGTCATATCAATGAAATGTATGTCTTACTAACATTTCACATCAATTTGATTTTATCATATCGACTAATTTGTACATACATACTTATTATCTTATTTGTATATAACTAGTATATATAGAACGAAACGTCCTCGTTCATTAACTTGCCGACAGACGAGGTCAAACCATTAAACCTAGAAAGTTAAAATTTTACTGAGCTTTCTTTTGTGATTCTCCCAAGTAAACAAGGAAAGATGGTTCATAATTCAGCTCCTAAGCGGGTTACAAAGTTTACTTAAAAACTTAGGTTTTAATACCCTTTTATATTAATCATATAGATTATGGACGTGATGTTAAATTAAGTAAGTAAGCATATCCCTTTTTAAAAAATAAGCCTACGCTACTAAAGTTAGCGAATAATCTAGTAAAATGAATAATCAAGCCAATGTCTACATTTCTAATAATATCGGTTATTTTATTGAACCGACAGATTGGCATATGTGGCTAAGAACTTTTACTAATAACAATTTTGTTACCTTGCTTCAAGACTTTACGGTATTTTTTGATAAGATCGTCTATAACTTCTGAATAAATATTTGCTACGTGTACATAAACGAACATCGATATCGACTCCTACATACTATGGGAACGCGTCTCTGCTATTACGAGTATATTATATGTGTCGGGCGATTAGGTATTCTAGTGGTGTAGGTATGCAAGCCATTTTATTGACGGTTCTGTGGGCTCGAGGTATAAAGTATTGAACAATAATAATAGCTCTTATTGGCGAAGGGTAGGATATGAATATTTATCTTTCTCTTATACGGTCTTTATTGAATGCGTGATCGATGTACATGTAGGTAAGTTGTCGTCGGCTAGCTTTTGAAATGCATTTCTATAACTTTAACTTCGATGACGAAGGGCGACGCGAAGTAGGTAGTCTCTCCGGACTATGAGAGTGACCGAACAGAGAGTGCACCTGCGTTTGCGCAGACACTTGTGCACTAATGTATCCTACGTAGCGGCCTAATCCTCGTGGAGATTGGCTGCCGTGACCGAAATCGGACTAAGTGAAAGAGAGGGTTCCGGACGGAGGCTCTTTGAGGTTTCTTAAGAACCACTGTTTTTATTGTATCAAAAGTCGAAAAAATGGCTTGCTGACGTTTCGGACACAAAATGTTCGGACACTCTGTCCGAATCGTCACTAAAAAAATAATTAATTTCAAAAGTGTCGATAAAAATAGCTACTTTATACAGTCAGTACAGTTACAGTTACAGTACAGTTGACTGACTCGATAGCGCATTTGGTAGTGACCCTGCCCTATGCGCCAAGAGATGTATTGTCGATCCCCACCCAGGACAAACATTCGTGTGATGAACACTTGTGTTTGTTCTGCGTCTTAGTGTTAACATCTATCTTATATATCAGTATATATTTGTAATACCACTGTTGAATCTGATATCCGTAACACAAGTGCTTAAGCTACTTACCTCGGAGTCAGATCAATGAATGTGATGTTGTGAGATATTTATTATTATTTAGTCAGAAAAAAAATCACATTCTCCGTAACCAGCACACATTTCCATTTCATCTGTGATCCATACATGACGCGCTTTCTTTAATGCGGTTTCCCTAATACGCCTATTCCACGTTCTGTTGTGATCTTGCTTAACAAAATAATATTGATTTACATAATGTCGCCAACGTCGATCATGTAGAGTAGCACTGATCAAACCTCGACAAAATAAATGAATTAATTATTATTCAGGCCCCACGGCTCAAAGCCACTTGCTGTTCCAAGTGCCAATCATATTTGGTGCGGTCTTCCAATCATATTGGTACGAGTGTCCCAATCATATATCTATAAGTGACGTATGCATTTAACCTCCACAGCAATAAATTTACGATATCTTCACAAAATTTAATTCCGCTAATGGTATGTCTTGTTGTGTTTGTGGTATCGATCTGCTTCTTTATGTGTTAATATTTACATAGAGAATTCGCAAAATGGGGTGTGGGGGTGTGTCTGCATATGCGACTCACAAACTGATGACGTAATTTGACATTGGCATGCGAATGTCTCAATTGGTCTGGATAATTCTAATCTAGATATTAGGGCTCACTGTGCCAAGCAAGTTTAGAAGCTCTGATACGGGGCAACTGACTGGATTATGCTAATCCGCCTGGTCTGCCGCGAGAAAATCTTATAAAATCTCTTGTCTTTTTATTCGTAGAATAATTAAACGACATCACTGTCTTGATTTGCATAAACATACAGGGTTAATTACTAACAAAATCTTATCGTTACTTGCCCGGTATAAGTAGTTCAGTGGCTGCATAAAAACCATATAAAACTGAATACTCTTATCTTTTACCCACAAATGTTTATTGGTCTTTTTGTTTTTCTTTTTTTCCCCATTTTGTTGTTCGAATAACGTACCTATTAAGTTTTTCCGTCTAAATATAGCTATAGTATTTACGACTACGTACATCTAAAGCGCAAAAATATCGTAAATGCTACTTGTGTTTGACAAATAAATTGATATGATTTGATTTAAATTAATAAAGATATCTACCATCAATGCTATAGAAATAAAACAACTTACGACCATTTTAAATTCATCGATGTAGTGCAGAGACGCCTACTGAAGCGAGCGTAAGAAGCGTATAAAGTCAAACGCTTGTCGGTTGCTTAGTCACCGTGTCGCGGAAGCATAATGCACCAATGCAATGCACCCCTCGATATCCAGAAACGGACCCCGCATGACATACCGACCGGCCGTGTACCCCCGCCTCTAAATACCGTGTCTACACGCGACATTCTGTGCCCAACATGCACGTTTGTCTTTTCGCCTGTTAAATAAACAACTTGGTTGGAAATTTGAAAATATAATAAAACGTTTAAAGAGCTTGCATTCCTAATTCTCAATGTTTTACACGTTTACGGCAAGTTAACGAAGAAAAAAGCTATGAGTACCTACATGTTAGAACTTAGACATATAGCTAAAATAACACAATGAAGGTACGTAATAATAATATTCTCCTAACCGATTCCGGTCACGGCGGCCAATTTCAACGAGGAATTACCCAACTACGTAGGATATATTATAGTGCACAAGTGTCTACGCAAACACAGGTGCACTCTCTGTTCCTTCACTCTCATAGTCCAGTGAGACGGTAACCCAACATGATCATAGATAGTTCAGGCGCAGGACCAACGGCTAAACATGCTTTCCGAAGCAAGGGTGTGATGATAAGCCGCCATCATCCTGACTTCGGGTTGTTACTGAGTAATTTTATTACTGAGAAACCCAGCTACGATTTTTTGGCCCGACCTGGGAATAATAGTAATAAATAATAATAATATAATAATAAATTTTCCAGACTGACACACCAATTCCCTAGTTCCAAACTAAGCTTATGCTTGTGCTATGGATGCTAGGTGAACAGATATACATACTTAAATATGTTTATGAACATCCATGACTCGAGTACAAATGTCCATGTTCATCACACGAAACATTTGCCATTAGCGAGATTCGAACCCACGACCCTTAGTTTCGTGGCCAAGATCTCTAACCACGCGACCAACGGGCCAGTCAAAAGTAATGTAAGGTTAATACATACTAATTTCTCTAGATACTAACTTAACAAATTAGTCTAACTTCAAATTCCCTAGCGGGATAGCAGAGAACCGAGCGTTATGTTAGAACGTACCTACGTTTTATTTTATATATTGTATGTTAGAATGTGTCATACATGCTAACATACAATATATAAAATAGAACGTAGGTACGTTCTACCATAGCGCTTATTAGAGTACTTGTCCGATTTTAATAAACGAGATACCAATTGGTTTGTTATTATGGTTCAGATAAAATAGGCTTCATTGTATTCGAATAAAATCAATATATGTTAAGTATGAAAAAGACGGTCCCTGTAATTTGTGTGTTAACATAGCGCGATGTCAATGAAAGTAATAAAACATTTATTTTGTTGATTGGATAACAATTTCACGATATTTCATGGTTTATGAATGCGAAAACGAGTAGGTACCTACGTATCTATCAGCAGTTGTGAATATCTATCATTTATTGAGGCGTATGTCGCTCAGTCGTATTGATTAACTTTAAGTACGAGTAAATAACTAACTAAACCTCACTTCAACTTTAAGTACCTACGAGTAGTTTTCTCAATACCATTGAGGAAACTAATAAACTACTAAAAGAAGGGGATTTCATATGAGCCCTTTGATTTATCTATGTCAGTATAAAACATTGAAAGTCAACTTTGTAAATGACCAATGATATATGTCCCGTACATACAAACGTCACGTCGAAAACACGTCATCGTCAATAAAAAAACATTCTTGTTATTTTTCTTGATATGTCTGAAATAGCTTCTATAAACGAGACGGCTCGTTATATTTTAACATATAACATCTATAGCAAATATTTTAACTGATAATACTGATCTTTCTGACAAAGTTCACATATACATATACATACATAACATCACGCCCATGATATCCGATGGGGTAGGCAGAGTCAAAGGGGCAGCAGGCCCCTTTAACCACATTCATCCAAAACAAAACTGGGCTGAAAATTATGAAAAAAGTAGTGACAAGTGGCTACCTCGTCGCCTACACAATCACATACCCAAAACCCGATATACCATTAGTCGTATTTTACGACATGCTAGGCAAGAACCACAGTTGGCACATTCTTTTTTTTTAGGTCCCAGACCAACATGGTAAGTAACATACCAATCGATTAAAAACAAGATGTGCTGTAATTTTTTCATAACACAGTAAACTGGTCTCTAACATAAAGTGATGAGTATATTTCTATAGATATACTTATTCAATCTATAAAATGTAACTTGTTATTCTTAAACAAACTAACTAACTAACTAAGCTTCATGCCATTTCCATATCGAGGTAGGCAGAGAGAACAGAACGCCATATGGCGCGATCCTTACACACCTTGAACAAACAACTTATATTTATAAAGACTGATTGATTCCTTGCAAGTATACTCGCTTCTTACGTATGCTTAGAGTTCTGATTATTTATGGAATTATTGGGAATGTAACGTTTCATATACTAAGTACATACATAGGTAAATACATAATGTATGTACTAAAGTGGTTAACTTATGCGTTAACCCTTGGATACATAAATCATGTCTTGTCTTATCTAAAGAAATTGTGTTCCATGAGACATAATATTGCTCTATAAATGTTTTATACTTAATCTTAGACACGTTTTCAAGTATTCTGTCTAATTATTAATATCGCAATCTTCCTATGTTTCAAAGTTCTGTATTTGGTTGCATTTTTACAAATTTAAAAATATTTATTTTACGGCCTTCATAGCAAGGACAGCTGTATCTACTTTGTGAGCATATGTGGTGAGGACGGAAGGTGGCCGTCCCTCCCCTATAAAACTCATTGCCACCCTACATGATTCGATTTAGTGAAATGTTATTAAATGTCCAGCGGAGAACTGGCTTCACTAACCTCCTGTCTAACTTGATCAGCTGCCCTTGTCTGCCTCTTCCCACGTCAACATAGTTATACGTCTTCTGCCAAACGATCTACGTAAATACTTAATCTATTCTGAATATTCAATACAATTAAAGTAAAAAGGTGGCCGCTTGTACCCCTGTCACCCGCTAATCCTGTTAACCTCGTGAAACCTAACCCTTGTAACTTTAAATTAGTTTTGACACAAAGGAGAAGGTGACGCATAGCCGTAGACTTATGACTTATGACTTATGACAATGTTGTCTTAGCTACGTAATGCGGGTACAAAGTAAATAATGTACGGTACAGTATGTACCAAGGTTAATAATTACATTTCCATGCTCCCTGCTGAACGGTTATGCGTTGCTAAATTGTATTTGGCGAAGGGTTCATTGAATTATATCCGAACGTTGGACGGTAATGAGGGTATCGTAATCGGGAGCAATATTGCATTTTTTTTTTTACTAGTATTTGTTATCATATATCTCATATTAACTAAACTACTGCAGATTTAAAGACAAATAAAGGACTGGAACGAGAAAAAACCTTTTAAGCCGGCAGAAAACTGATTGGGGCTGCGTCTGTGATATGATAGCAGCTTTCATTCTGCCTCTTTCTATTTAACACCATTAATAATGGTACACCTGTTGCACTTTTTATGTAATCCCATAGAATACGCTGCCTCTTATTTTTACCGCGAGTAGGTAATTCTATACACTGTTGCAAGTGTGTGTGAGCTCCAACTAAACCCCACAGCATGTTTCTTCAGGCGCTAGAGCCATTCAAACCAGACCGTTAACGATAGACCAACACAGCGGCACAGACATAAGTGGTTTACCCTGACTAACGCCCCTCTCTCCTCTAGTAATACTCGATTGTTGGCCCTGCCTAACGCTTCACTCTTTCTTTTAATTAAACTCGATTGTTTACCCTGACTTACTCTTAATTTTTCCTTCCAGTTAAATTCGTAGTAAGCAACCATGCCGGACTGGACGTGGCTACTGCTGGCAGCGCTATTCGGCGCCGTTTCCGCGCTCGCGGTGCCCCTGGCCTTCCTCGTCTACGTCTTCAGGCCGTTCGAGAAGAAGAACCTCGTCGAAGATGACTTTTGCACGCCTATCGTGTTGCCGCCGGTAACAATAGAAGACTTTTTAGTTTTTAAAAGGGTGCCTAGATGCTATCTGTAAATTACGTCCCTCGTTAGACGAGGCGTTGAGCCCATTTAATGAGTTCGTTCATTTATCACGATGTCGTATTAAAAGGAAAACAGATTAGGTAGGGTAAAGCCGGGTAATCACGAACGCCTGTTAATCCCGAACGCAGCTATTCTACTATGTTAGAAAGAGATTGCATTATTTTTTTTGTATTTATCTTAAGCATCACACCACTCTTAGTGCCGGACAATGTCGCGGGAAGTCAGAGCGCAAGTGCGTGTCAAAGTAAGTATGAATTTTAAAATTTTTGGGTGTATTTGATGTAATTTTTGCATAAAAACAACTCGTTCTAGCTTTACTTAAATTAACAGTATAAAATACAACGTTTTTCTATTAGAATATTCATGAATCAAAGCTTCCAATGGCAGTACTGATTTCGGCACATGCTAAGTTATTCCATGATTATTTTTTACTTTTTTATATTTTGATACTTTCGAGCAATGGCGAACGGACAGTGAGGGGTTCAATTGTTTTAGATGCTCCAGTTTATTAGAAAAATTAAACAAAATAAGTATAAGTATAGCATATAAGATCTCAAAAAGGCTAGCGGGAAAGTCTAAATTAAAAAATAGACCTCGATAAAGCTTCTCAAATTTAGGTATTTGACGCCAAAAAACATAATTTATGATTATGAATATTAATTCTTAATTATGTACAACCATACAATCAACGTCAGCAAGCTACTAACGTAATTGTTCTTATTAAAGACTAAATAAAGATGATTAGTGTTAGTTCGTAAATATCCAACGTGTGTCGGGTAAACCCGAACGTCAAGAGTTTTGTTTTTCGTCATTCATGTTAACTTTTATTTAAAAAATATGAATTTTGATTCTTGAGTTTACCATATAAATACATCGTTTATTTTGCTTATAAAGCCAGAAGTTTAACTCTTTGTCATAAATCTGCTATTTTATTTCAATTTACCCTTAGGTTTTCCCTTAGGCTTTCCCCTAAATTCCCCTTATTGGGGAATATTTCGTAGTTAGTCTAAAAATATGATTGTACCGCAATGTATGGATTTAATAAATCATAGAGGGTATTCCCTATACCATTTATTACACAGAAATGACTACGGACAAATTTAGATTACACGTCTCTAAATTTGTCCTCTGTAATTTCATTATAGGTATACTGGTAAACATGTTGTTGCTCCCGTGAACTACCTCACATACCTAAAGCATATTTAAAGTACTTATCTGCCTATATAGAACTTTGTAGTATCATTCCAAGTTAAAACCTAATTCTATTTTACTAGGTGCTTAAGCATTCTACGTAGTATTCTAGGATATACATTCAAAGACTTTTATGACAAACGGAATCGTAAAAGCATCGTTCCATTCTTTGATTTAATATTATTTTCTTCCATATGAATACACTGGGCGACAAAAACTTTATTTCATTTAAGAGCCATATACTATTAATCCAGTGATACCATGAAATCGGAGATTCTAACATTGCTCATGTATATCACATTTATTTGGTACGTAACATTACCACACGTCATCATCTTCCTAGCGTTATGTCCCGTTCTTAGACGGGGTCCGCTTAGACCATGATCCATGATTTAGCGAGTCTGGTAATTACATTGAAGCGACTGCCGATCTGACCTTCGTAACCCTAAGATAGGGGAACCAGACAATTTTTGGATCATGGTTACAAATTCAAAGTTGTTTGAATTTGCAGGTTTCATCACGATGTTTTCCCTCACCGTCGAGCTAGTGGTATAAATATGTACATAGATTTGAAAAATCTAGAGGTACATGCCCGGGTTTGAACCCGCACTCCTCGGTTAAGAGGCGCGTGTCCTTACCATTGAGCTACCACCGCTTGAGCTAACATTACCACACGTGCCTAATAAAATTTGAAAATGTGTAATTGTGTAATGTGAAAACGATTTACAGTTTCTGATGAAACTGAAATCGTGGCTGCTCTGCACATCACTTGTGAAAAAAAAATACAAAATGAGCCCATTCTACAAGTAAGATAGACATATCTTGTGTACTAGAGATCTAGGCATGGGATATTTGGGGAAGGATAAATCTAACAAGTCTCAGAAGCAACTAAAATTGATCTCCGTCCAAGCAATCTCTATCTTTATTAAATACATACTATTACGCATGCGATGAACATAGCCATTCCTTCTACTTAATGCGGTCCAGTTTACGCCTCCGCCCCTGACACGAAGGAACCTATTCACCGCATTTTCTAAAAAAAAAAAAACATCTCTGGGTCTTGAAAAGAATGTGCCAACTGTGATCCTTGCCTGGCATGTCGGAAAAGGCGACTAATGGTTATGGGGTTTTGGGTATGTAATTGTGTGGGCGACGATCTGGCCACTTATCACTGCTTTTTCACAATTTTCCATCTAATCCAGCCCAATTTTCTTTTTGACTGGATGTGGTTAAGGGGGCCTGCTGTCCCTTTGACTCTGCCTACCCCTTCGGGGATTATGGGCGTGATGTTATGTATATTTGGTACTCATATTTATTATTAGTGTGTATCGTTACCACGTAAAATATCCCAAGTCCCTCCACGTATTTTGATTCGATCACTGACCCGTGATAATTATTCCGGGCGATTGAAGACGGATTGCCTCATTCACAACCCAGTGATTACAACCGACGTCGATGTAAGTATTCACCCATGTTTAATGTTTATTGTGTTTATTGGGCGTCTTTCCTCCCTCAACACAATACAATAGATGACAGCGTACTAAATAAAAAAAAACTACACATAAAATCGTATGGTATGGTGTTTATATGTGGCCCTAAGCTTATTAGATTATGCTTATTTAATTTGCAAGTGCTACGCAAGGTAAGTTGCGTAATAAATTGCTGTTTAGCAAGACGACGACAGCGTCTATCCTAAGATGCACTTGTTAATTCTGCGCTGAGTGGCAACTAATAGGCTCTAGGGCCCAGGATGTAAGTATATAACTAGGTATTTAAAATCATGAGATACATAAAGATACGGAAAATAAACGTACCATTGAAAGGGAAGGGCCTTACAATGACTCAGGAACAATTTGCTCTTATAGTACATATGCATGCAAATGCATACAGTTCCGAAACTCAATCCAAAAATTATTTAATCTCTAATGATTTATTGTCAAATTATTTATAAATTACCTTTGCCTCTAGTGAAAATGGGTCTTACATGACGAAATAGCAACATATAGCGAGATCATTATAATTAGATTGGTTAAATTAATACTGTGAATACAATACCAAGTGTGTACCAATCAGATATTTTGATTTATGTAGTTAATTATGGAAAATGTATTTAATAAAGATCAAAAAGAAAAGCCGCATCCTACTGAGTGCCCGTATTTACACTTTGCACTATATACTTATTTGTTACTGATTTACTGTTTATCTTCTACTTTACTGGGGCTTCACCATACATATAGGTACGTAATTCGGACTATCCGTCATTCGCCGCGGACGGCTGCCCCAAATAAAGCCCTTTAATTACACTCGCCCCAATTTGTGCGTAGGAATAATCTATACTTATTTGTAATAAGATAAAGAAACGTTTGTTTATTATCACTTGTGTTTCGCACAATTCGTTCGCTTTCGCCAATATTTACAGGTATTAGCGAGGGGTTGGGACCCGTTCTTTATTTTGGCACAGGGGATTATTGTGGAACACGTTTTATTAGAGTTTGCAGCGGATTAAATAAGCTTTTTACCGTAATTCCAGAGGAAAACAGCGTCTAAATTTGCCTGTATTCTGGTGTTTGAACGAACATATCTTCTCACTCTTTTACTTAACACGGAAATATATACAAGCATTACATATTAAATACTTCACTATCGTTTTGAAACTTTGCTACTAGTAGGTAAGTCTAAAAGTTACAGAAGGTTGGAACTTGTTAATTTACTCCATAGATTTTCTTTCGTTGGAGTTTAGTGGGTTCAGTTTGGGAAACTAGCGAATGGTATTAGGATTATTTTTTAATTTCATAGATTGATTTCTATAACAAACATATATTTTACTTTTGCATAATTATGCGTATTCATTACTGCAAGGATTTTAATTTGACATTAGGTAATTATAAAGTCCAGGATCCAAAATGACGAAGCACTAATTAGTTAATGCGTAGGTATTTAATTTTACGCCGTTTCCTCACAGCCTTGGCATAACAATCGTTTTCATGCCGAGCAATTACGTAACAACATTTGGAACATTGAAAATTGAATGTTAATGTTGCCTACATGCAGTAATTTACGTGCTCGATGTTTCGTACGCAGCATAACTTACTTAGCTGATCCGAATCATTAACTTTTGTTGAGTACTTTGACCCAATATAGCTTTTATGTTTTATTCATAAAACAAATGACGTACAAAACGAATTATGAAACTTTTACCATTCAAATAAGGTACTATCTAATAATAATTACCTGTAGCCCAAATAACAGTATGCCCGCTAAAGTATTTGAAGTATTCATTCCTAATCAGTTAATTGCCCATTCGTTTATTTTCCCCATGATAACGTAGAAGAAAAAATCTCTAACTCTATATTTATGAAAAAAGTTCGTCAAAATATATTTGGTTGGCGTTAGTAGGTATGTCCGAGGAGTAAATGCGTCACAGGATAAATCCATCATATGTTTTTTGACGGCAACTAACTGGCTAGCATTAGATGCAAAGCTAAGGTTAAACGTTACCTTGGCATCTATCAAAGATCAACCTTACATTCAACCTTAAGTTTGCATCTACCAAAGAATCAATGAATAGAAATGATAAGGGAAGAATCGGTGACATCGGTTCTGGAAGGAAATGCGACTTATACATTTGCTTTACTTTTTTTACAGGTTCTGTGGTAAATTCTTATACAATATGTGCCCGTAGTATCTTTTTCGTCTGAGTTATATCCCGTTCTTAGTCAGGGTCTACTAATACGATAGATAGATGATCCCGCATATACTCAAGAGTTTGTTTTTTTTTTATTTCACAGGAAATACTAAACGAATTGACCCGGGGAGCGGGCAGCACCCCCGAGGGCGCGCTGAACGCGATGCTGCAGTTCATCTTCCAGCAGAGCACGGCGGACACTCGCTGGCTGCGCCGGCGCATGGCGACCGAACTCGCTGAGCTACTCGCTAAGACCTCGTCCGGGAAAATTTTCGAGTCCTTGACTGTACGTTGTGAAACACTTCTCATATTTAATTAGTACTTTATACGAATTAAGTGTATCATATCTAATTTGTACCTTAATGTGCTCTTTGTATTGAATAGAGTAAAAGCAGTAGGTATTTGCATCAGACAACACAAATGCTGTTTCTGCCATGCGTTTTAAAACGACATACAAAAATAACGATAGCATACTGATACTTCTATTACAGCTAAATATAAGAATAATGCACATTTTAGTTAACAAAACTGAGCATAAATCAAATCGAATATCGGATATCGACTATCGCTCAATGGACTATTTCCGTTTGAAAAGATGTCATTAAATTCAGACCATTCAGCCAATTCAGACCATTCTCCCCAATACGGTCCTAAACTGAGGAAATGTAACATCACCATCCTAAGCAACATCGTTTCTTATTTCAGCTCCGTTCCCTAGAGGTGGGCTCCGAGTTCCCCATCATCACGAATCTGCGGCTGCTGAGCGGCGAGCTGGAGGACGACGGCGCGCGCCTGCGCTCGCTCGACCTGCGCCTGGACCTGGCTTACGATGGCAACTTCAGGATCGACGTGGACGCGGTCATGCTGCTGGGGAAGATTGCGAACATATCTATTACAGGTACAAACTACGTAGCTTAAATATCTAGAACGCATTTACTGAGCTTCACAGAATTTTTTGACATTATAATGTTGTGAAAGTGCCCACGGAACTTTCGTTAAGATTTTCTTAAAATCGTTATGCCACTGTTATGCCCGCAAAAGCCGGAAAATAAGAATACTGTAGCCTATCTATGAGCGCTTGCAATACCAACTATAGGTATCATGAGTACGTTGCCGGTATTGTAGGTGCCCTCATAAATCCTTTTTTAAAAATGTGATGCTTATTCACAATGTGTATATTGTCTCAATTATTACTATCTACTATCAAGTTCTATGCCTGTTCCACTCGATAGAATCAACATTTCCTCGACAGAATCATCATTTCGGATCCTATACAAATAAATATATTCTTTATTTTAATTTAGTTGAGAGCCTCAGCGGCAACGTGCGCGTGATGTTCAGGCGGACTCCCTACACGCACTGGGCGCTCGCGTTCGAGTCTCCGCCCAAGCTGGAGCTCCGAGTGCGGGGCCGCTTCCAGGGCCGGCAGCTCAAACCGAGACTGGCCTCACTGGTCGCTGCTCATATTAGGAGAGCGGTGGCGCAAAGGCATACACTCCCTAACTATAAGATTCGGTGAGTAAACAAAGACTTGGTATGTGTAATCCACCTCAAAAAGTAACATAAAAGTACTATGGCAAGGATTCCATCCTATGTGACTATGATAGCCTGCAGAATACTTACTCCTTCACGGTTCGTTTCATTCAAGGATCTCATATTGTACAAAGGAAGCTGGCAATGGTCGTAAGATATTCACGTCTTCTTACATTCCGCTAAAAATCACGAACCTGAATAGTAAATTTTTAATGAGGTAGGTATAAGGACATTTTTTATTTTAGGGATAGAGGCATATAAAACTCTCCGTCTCGAGAATCACACTCGAGAAATTGTTTGCTAATTCCCCATTTCTATTTTCAGCTATAAACCTTTCTTCCCCAAATCCGAGCCGGGTAGTACAGACGGTGAAGACGGGCCCACGCCTCACGGGCGGCTAACAGTGCGCTTAGTGGAGGTGACGCGGCTGCAGTGGCCGGGACAAAATGGCACGGTCAGGGCAGCCTTGGCGGTAGACTCACATGGATGGGTGAGATCGGTTTATCGTTTTCTAGACGTTCTTAAAACTTACCTTAATATTTTCTAGGTTAATTTCTACAAATCGCACTTTTAGTTTTATTAAACTATCGTTATGAGGATGTGAATGCTTGCTCATGGAGTATTCAGGCGTTAAAAATTGTCTTACACGTTTCGCAGTGCGCTTTATAATATAAGTAACTAATGAATACATTAATAAATACTAATACGAAGGCCTATATTTAACAATACTTATCTTTAATTTGCTTACAGGTATCACTACGGCGAGGGGTATTAGTGTTAGATGTAGTGTTGCCAGCGGTTTCCGGGCCTCTAGGCCTGGTGTGCTGTCAGGGGGTGGGCGTCGTGCTGGTGGATACAGTGGTACGATGTCGCCGGCCTACCGCGCCGACCTGCGACGCGACGACGTCGTGCTGGCCATAGACAACAAGCCGGTCAACAACGTTGCGCAGGTGTGTCTGTTATTTCTAGACCTGCAATTGCAGTTTTGAAGGGCGTGGCTTACTAACACGTTGTAAATCTTTTGATGATTTTGAGCGCAAGTAAAGCACACGTTGTTATGTACTAAGAGGCATCGTGTCGTAGTAAAACTACGGTGCAGTGCCTCTATGCATCGCAGACCGATCCATATATCCTCCGTCGTCCGAGCTGCAAATCTCATCAATCATACAAATAGTATATGGCTTCGAGTACTCTACCTAGAACATTGCATTTTCTATCACCGCAGGTTGGCAAGCTGCCTTCGGTGCGTGGAGCGGCGCGCGGTGACGGTGCGCGTGCGGCGCGGCGGCGCGGGCGGCGGCGGGCCCGAGCCGCGCCGCGTGCGCGCCAACTTCACCTTCCGCCGCGTGTCCGAGGTCATGGAGGGCGTGCGCCTGCAGAGCATGCGCGCCGCCGCCTCCCGGACCAACCTGCAGGTGAGTCAGGTGCCGCAGTCTTATGATGGAAACGAAAGCCTTATGTCGACCCTTATGTACCTACTCACGGAATGCTCACTCATTTTATAATGTACCATAAATCTGTACATACAACATGAACTTATTTCCAGGACTCCGAAAGCTCGCCAGCCAAATCGCCCGAACCCCAAAATGAGACTGAAACACCCCAAAATGAGACTGAAACCCCAACGAACAGAAAGCAGAGCCCGCTCGGCCGGCCCCAAAGACTACGGAGCAATCGGTGCCCGGGAACTTCGGGTTGCGCAAGCGCCGGTGCTCCGTAGAGAACAAGTCTTCCGACAGCTCGGCGGGAAGCACGCCTCCCGCTTCTGGCGCGAGCACGCCCCTTCGACAAGCAACAGCCGTCAACAAAACTGTGAAACATCCAGATATACCAATCATACGGACAGACTCTTCTGAATGCAAATCGACAGAAAAAGGAGATGTGTTAGACGAGGAAGAACAGGTATTTGAAACAGGTGGACCAAGGCAAAGTGAACACGTAGAGATATGTCAAATGTTCTGGACCAAGAGCTTGCAATTGAAGCCTATTATACCAGTCGATGAGGAGACGGAGTTTAAGCTGAACGAGAATCATAAGTATTTGAATATAAATGTGTGGGCTACAGTACCAGGGGAGAAGGATGAGGTATTGTTGGGGTATTTGAATATTCCGCTGACGGCGCTTCTGGCTGAATGTCAGGACTCAACGGTTCCACATCATATGAAGAGGTATCAATTCCTTCCTCCAGATGTGGACATCAAATTTAGGTAAGCGATCACTTTTACTCCGATTTGAATCTACTTGAATAAATGGTATTAATCTCTACCAGATACCCCACATTCTTATAAGGAGGCTAACAGTACATTTTAAACATTTCAATACAGCCATACATAAGTGATTAGATATTTAAACGCAGCTTATTTCTCTCTATCTGACATTTATCCACCTATATGTCCTCTGTAAACATGTATAACATGTCAACAACCTTACTTAGAAAGTGTAATCGGTGACATTCTTCTAGCAAAAGCCACAAGCTTTCTTCTCACGCGGGCTTCGAGCCGTGCCTATGTTTCGGCGATGCACTGGTCTGGTGGGAATGGGAGGGAGCCGGCGGGACGGCCAACCAGGGCGTCTCACGGAGTCCTAGGGCCAGTCGCGACACAGCCCCGAAGCCGCCAAAGCCAACCCGGGCCGCTCATGACTTCGTCAGAACACACTTCCATAGGTCAACGCAGTGTGACTTCTGTAATAAGAAGGCAAGTATAAGTTACGTAATTATGTACTCAAATTAGAAACTAGACTACTCACAATGAAAGAAATCGGATTGAAGTTGAATGACTAAGTACACAACGGAATATCCTCTAAGCAAGAGTACAAGGACTTGGTCCTTCGAACCAGATAAGATTTTACGTAGCAAAGTTTTATTCCTAATGTATGTATACTTTTCAAAATGTTGATAAAATGTTATAAAATTTAATTATTTACATTTATTCGTAGATATGGTTAAAGGACGCGATGCAGTGTCGCAACTGCGGCCTTTGCTGTCACAAAAAATGTGTAGCCAAGTGCCAAGAATCCTCACCATGTATTCCCAAACAGGATCGAGGTAAGATTTTTTGAGATTCTTCCTTAAAATTTTAATTACAAACTCTCCATTCCAAACACTAAAATTCATTAGATTGTTATCTAACCTATTTAATTTTAGGATTTGTAGAATTAAACAGAAACACATTAGTAATAGTTATCACGATATGTATATAATTGCATATATATATACTTGCGTTATTACAAAATAATAAGACGAGGTCGTTCCCAGTTTAATAAATAGATAGGCAACAGTTTTAAAATGTTTGTCACCACATATAATTTTTTTTTATAATAATTCCTTTTTTTTATCGTCAGGGCTTATAATAGCCAGGGTCGAACTGAGCCAAAACGACTCGGGTCCCACGAGCTTGGGGCCCCCAGTTATTTTTCAATTCATTTTATAGCCTGGGCTATATGACTAGCAATTTCTTTACTTCATAAATCGAACATCAAGTGATATGCGATTACGATCCTCTACTTACGCAAATGTTAACATTTCTCAACGCTCATCTCGTTTACACCTTGCACGTTTCCTGTTGCGCCGATTGTCCAGTCTAAAGGTGACTCACAAATTATAGAATGAACATAGCTGACGCACGTGTGCAATTTAAAATATATCTACCGTCACTCTCATGACATCACCTGGCATGTTATTTGGTAACGAGACGTTTTTCTATAAGTAATCCGGAAAGTAGTTTTACACATTTTGACATTTTCAATAATAGATAGATAGATATTCTTTATGGCACGAAAAAAAAGATACAGAATTAATGATACAGACAAATACAATACAATTTAGGCGGTCTTATCGCTAAAAGCAATCTCTTCCAGACAACCTTCAGGTAGAGGAAAATAAGCTAATGAAAAGAGAGGGGTAGGGCCGTGCAGTAAATCTTCTAATAAAATAAAAAGGGGGATACAAAAACAAGGATGATAAAACACTTATATAACATATAAACATACATATATAAACACAAATTTATAACGTAATAAAGAATGTTCAGTGCATTAGCACAAAATTTTACCTTTTTTAAGATAACAAAAAATTTCCACAAAAATATGAAGATTGATGTCTTCATATTCGTTTAACTTATCCGTTAAATAACTGCATTTTTTCTGGATTTCCGTGTTGTTTGTTTTAAATCGTTGGAAATTTAATGATTGTTATGAAACGTAAGAATACATCTTCTTTAAAGACATAGGTATAAATATTTTAATTCTTCTGATAGTGTGTAAGTCAATGACTTGAAACAAAAGGGTCAATTGTAATAAATAAAGATCGGTTACGTCAAATTGGTTGTTGGATGAGTTCTATGTCTATGCGTTGCGTTATTTATATTTACTACTGGACTGGTTAGGTGCTGCGGTAGTCCGGTTTTAAGATACAACTCGGGCGTAATCGTATAAATAAATAAATAAATAAATTCGCCAGTCTGACACACCAATTCCCTAGTTCCAAACTAAGCATATGCTTGTGTTATGGATACTAGGTGAACGGATAGACATACTTAAATACGTTTATAAACATCCATGACTCGAATACAAATGTCCATGTTCATCACACGAAACATTTGCCCCTAGCGGGATTCGAACCCGCGACCCTTGGGTTTGTGGCCAGGGTCTCTGACCACTCGACCAACGGGCCTGTCATAAACCCTGTATAAACCGTAAGTTGCTTATAAAAACTCTGCGTACCCCTTTGGGGATTATGGGCGTGATGTTATGTTTGTTTGTTTTGCTAAAAAAAATCAATGACAGAACAATCGTTAAAATAATGAGTGCCTAACGCTGGAAGTCACAAGGAACTCTGGAAAGAATAGTTTTCAACACAGATCATCCCATGCAATATGTGAGAGCGTCTATATACAATTGTTTAAAGAAGGGCCTGCGCATTAACCACATTCAGGCGAAAAATAAAACTGGGCTGGGTTCGATGGAAAACTGGGGAAAAGTAGTGACAAGTGTCTAGCTCATAGTCTATACAATCACACACCCAAGCACCCGATGTACCATTAATCGCCATTTATGACATAACTAGACTAGGCAAGGAATACAATTGGCACATTATTTTGAAGTCCCAGACCAATATGAGACCAAAGTGGATTGAGGAAAACGACGTTCTCATTAATATCTTACATTATTAGACTGGCTCGATGGCGCATTTGGTAGTGACCCTGCCCCATGCGCAAAGAGTTGTGGGTTCGATTCTCACCCACGACAAACATTCGTGTGATGAATACTTGTGTTTGTTCTGTGCCTGGGTATATCCAATATTTAAGTATATATTTGTAATACCACTGTTGTTTCTGATATCCGTAACACAAGTGCTTAAACTACTTACCACGGAGTCAGATCAATGTATGTGATGTCGTCGGATATTTATTATTATTATGAGTATCCCAATGATCTTCCCTATATTTTGAACCAGCAAAAGTCCTTTGACGTCATCGCCTCCCTTTGTTCGCTTTCCTTCACCAAACGTCTGCCAAGTTTCAGCGATTTATTCATCGTCCACATTACGGTATTTCCCAAAACAGATGAC
The DNA here is from genome assembly GCA_951394215.1 of Glyphodes perspectalis. Classification (NCBI taxonomy): domain Eukaryota; kingdom Metazoa; phylum Arthropoda; class Insecta; order Lepidoptera; family Crambidae; genus Glyphodes; species Glyphodes perspectalis. The sequence continues at coordinate 14,217,174 of OX596201.1, read as the reverse complement.
TTTTGTCTCGTGACCTCAGCGTAAGTCATGAGAAGTGTTCACTCATCAACAAAGATTTCGTATCATTGTAACACAATGCGTCTTTTATAAATTTAAATATCGTTGGTCACGTCTTTCTTATGTGAAGCAATTTAAAAAAAATGTTGACTGTGATCATTCGTAATTGCACATTCTAATTTAGCTAATTTAAACTGTATACTTACAACATTAATAAATATAAACATTTTGAATAAAAATATTATGGAATTGTCTAGAAAGCTCTAATCTTTTAGGGTTCCGTACCTAAAGGGTGAAAACGGGACCCTATTACCTACTAAGACTCCGCTGTCCGTCCGTCCGTCTGTCTGTCACTAGGCTGTATCTCATGAACCGTGGATAGTTAGACAATTGAAATTTTCACAAATGATATATTTCTGTCGCACAAATAAATAAACAGAAACAAATATATTAATATTTGAGGATTTAATATATGAGGGTGGCTTCCATACAACAAAAATGATTTACATACATATACATACATAACATCACGCCCATAATCCCCGAAGGGGTAGGCATTCATTCATTCATTCATCGGCAAAAATGATTTTTTTGTCGTTTTTACTCAGGATTAATAACGGCAACACGTAGACGCTTTAAATATTAACAGAATATTTAGTTGTATATATACTTTAAAAATAAATAATAAAATTAAAATAAAATAAATACTTTAGGGGGGCTTCCATACAACAAACGTGATTTTAATGCAGTTCGTGAGCGAGTCCGACTCGCACTTGGCCGTTTTTTTAAATCTTGACATTTATATACAAGTGACGTGAAATTAAAGAGTAACTTGTATTTATTGCCTAGAATATGAACTAACACTGTGGTTATTTATTACTTTAAAGAGACAGTGAAAGCCACAAAACGTCGACGATACTAACATACTCCATCGGATTTCTCGAAACCTGAGCTTTTCCTGATTTTTCATAAAGATACAATAGCACCAACAAAGGACACCTTTTACTAGCTTTTACCGTATTCCAAAGGACATAAGAACAAAATACGAACAGAATTGAAATCCCAGTTTGTAATTTTTCCTTAAATTGCTTTGTTATATCGTTGCGATTATACAGACACTCAACAAACAAATATTAATGCACATCTTAATCTAAATAAACGTCTCTGCTCTCTTTCCTTCGAGCTTGAAAAAACAAACTTGATCTCATCGCTAACTCTCTCGCAGATAATATATTTTTAGCAACTTTTAAATACTTATTCACCCGCATTTCTGCTTCAAAAGGAAGAAATTTACGTATTTGTGCGTTCTTGATCTCTTTGAAATCCAGCCAAATATTTGCGCCTGTTAACGCTTTGCAAACGACCAGGGCGGTCGGCGACCTTCAGCCATCGTCACTTTTATAGCTAAAACCTAAGAAATATGTATATTTAAGACGCTTTTTTAATAATACAGGCAGGAAACGTGTCATGGCTGTTTAAAAAAAGTATCTTTAAAACTGAGGAATTCGGTAGCTGAGTGAATCCTGAACTTTTCCGATGGTATTCATCAATCAAGATTCGTTGTTTTTTTAATCGTGAATAACGGGTGCTAACAAAATTGAAGTTTCGTGAAAAGAAATGTACCTACATAGATGCAGATTTAATACCAAATTAGAGCATGACTTATAAACCAAAGCTAATAAGTATAGATTTCCCGGCCAATGTCTTCATGAAGGATTTAAACCTTTCACAAAAAACATGGAACCCAATCGTGTTAATAGCAAGTCAAAGCCACAATGGAAACAAAACTTTAATCGCCACACGGAACCCTCTACATATCATTGTCAGCAATTAAAACACTATTTACTACCGGCGCACACGCGAAAGAAGACAAAACTCCGCATATCATGTGAACAGCTGTAAATATCGTCGATAACAACAATAATATACTAATGTCATAACGCAAATTGACTTATGACTGTTGAGCAACGGTGGAGTGGCCCGCATACGATTAATGTAATATTGTAATAGTTCTCAAGTGCACAATAAGTTACACACGCGTCGGGCATGCCAGCAATCCGGCTATACACAATTTAGAGGCTGTTGCGTGAACGTTGCGAATGCGCGACGCGGAAGGCGAAAGAATGCTCCACTTGACCATGTTGCGGCCGCTACCGACATCGGGCTTCTCACTCGAAACGCAACACTGTACCACAGATTGTAAAATAGTTACAAAGTAAATATAAGTAAAAGCAGGGCCGGGCTATATCTGAGGCCCTTAAACTACACATCTCGGGCGCCTCTATTCTTATCGTATCGATCCTTAAAATATTTTTTTTTACTTACGAAGCAATTTTTATTGGTTCCTAACCGATACGAAAATAGGCAGTCATTAACTCTAATGGATAGTAATATGGTCATGAATAAAATAAATTATTTTGCTACATTACTTACAACTACTAACCATAATAGTGATTATCGGAACTACATATTTTTTTAAGATTTAAGTTTTTATGTCAATGACAGTGTCTTTTCAATAAAATACTTATTTATCTCGCGATAAAAGCTTTTCATTAGTAATTATTAAATTAAACTAAACATAATATTATCACGGTCTCTCTTCTAACTTTACAAAATAAATAGCATTTAACTATGCTAATCATCTTTTTGATTAATCTAGTATTCGCGTATATGACCTGAATTAATTTAATAGCAACCGCTATTATTGGTATTTATTCGCAAATTCAGTTCAGATTTCTAATTAAATTTTAACCAATTGTTTGAATTAGGCTGTCTACCTAAGATAGAAGTTCAGTTAATATATACCTAAGTATTTGGATGAAACTTAACAACCTTGGTACAGTAAGTAGGAATCACAACACAAGGCAGAAAAGTGGAATAGTTTATTTTTTCTTGTATGATAAACATATAAAAAATTTGGCACCTAAAAAATCCGTAAATAAAGGACAGTGAGCTCAACAGAGAGGTTCTATTTCAATGTTGTATTGGTCACTATCTAGTACCATAATAATCGGTTTTACAAACAGTAATAAATTATGATTACATACAGCCGATTTTTCAACGTAAATTAATATGTAGTTTGTTTTAACAAACTACTACATAACTATCAGGCTACTGCTGTCAGTACGGGCCTGTGCCCGTTGGACGAGTGGTCAGAGACCCTGGCCACAAACCCAGGGGTCGCGGGTTCGAATCCCGCTAGGGGCAAATGTTTCGTGGGATGAGCATGGACATTTGTACTCGAGTCATAGATGTTTATAAACGTATTTAAGTATGTCTATCCGTTCACCTAGTATCCATAGCACAAGTATATGCTTAGTTTGGAACTAGGGAATTGGTCTGTCAGTCTGGCGAATTTATTTATTTATTTTATTTAAATAAACTTCACACCACTACCCTAGCGGGGTAGGCAGAGAGAACCGAACACTATATGGCACGATCCTTACACACCTCATTTGCTTCTTCAACATTGATGATCCTTTTTAAACAAGCTCACTGTAGTTTTAATTAGATATATAATGCATATAAGTTGCCATTGTATTCTTCAACAATCAGGTGTACCTGGATCGTGATAGATAAATAAATACCACTGACTAGCGGAGCATAATCGAGTATTAAGTAGGTACATATGTACATTATACGGTAACCGAACCAATTTTCCTAATTAACTCTGCTGTTAGACCAATTTACAATTCTTTTCCGTTATTACAGCTTTCATCGGGTGAGTATATTACACTCTCTCGAATTATGTTTTCACTGTCATGAATGTTGGCAAACAATGCTTCTAATTCTTGCCAAATTACCTATACCTACAATACATCCACGTATAACATTATATTTATTTGAACATACGATCTTTTAAGACACATATGAAAAAGCGCCTATTAAAATAAAATTATAAAAGGTGACTAGTCGTCATGGTGTATTGGGTGTCAATAAGCTCACTGGACACTTTGTTATACCTTAATACATTACATGCAAAATTATCGCGAAAATACTCTCCTGTCATATAATAATCTCACTCTTTTATAAATATATACCTGAAAAGGTTATATATAAATGTTTTTTTTACAGATTCATCGTCCGGTCTTAATTGTCCTCCGCCAGAACTGATAATGACCGAAGCTGATTCTATCGTGGATCCCGACTCTGACGACGAGCCGGAACGAAAGGACTCCTTGGATGTCCACGAAGAAGGTAGGTAGCAATGTCAAATGTCAATTGAGCAATACAATCATAGGACTTAATTCATTGGATGCAATCTATGGTATATATAGTCTATAGTAGGCCGCTTTGTACAACGCCTACCAATCGAATTGGCCGAACGTATTTTCAAGATAAAAAAAACTGTAGACTTTATATTTTCAACTGAGTATTATATTTGAAATTAAGTTGAAAGCTTCCGTTTCCTAATTTACTTATTTCAAATCTTTTTAAAAAAAGTATTTTTTTATATATGTTTCAAGTTAATTTACTTATCTGTTTGTTTATACACAGACGAATTATTCGAATGCTGACGCGCGGAGTTACTGTCTAGATAACAGTACCGGACTCTGGCCCGAATCCTCACAAACGAACTCAGGTTTATAATAACTTTATCTGATATAGACCCGTAGACTAGTGCATTTCTTAATAAACAGTTTTAAAAGGGAAAGCCTAACTCTAAGAGGTGAAATTGTTATTCAGACTAGGAGCTAAAAGATGACACCCATTGCGTAAATAAAGCTTGCTTTCTTAGTTTTGGTTACAGCACATAGTTCTGTTTTTTTTTTCTAAACCATAGGTCATAATGGATTACAATGATTTTTATTTTCACGTAAATTTTTATCACAATAAAAATCTAATGGTGCATTACGAACAAGTTTGTGATGACACAACCATTTGTATTGCAATTAATAATACTAATTTAACATTGCAAAAAATATTGACAATAAATTCCACTTCGTTACCATTTGTGTAGGTAATATTATAAACGGACAAAACTGATTCATGAAAGGATAAAATACAATTACTAAACCATAATAAGGGTGGGTCAACAGTAAAATTACTCATGTGCTAAGATCCTTAGAGTGGATGCACCTTAACTGGTTCTGCCGATGTCATTACGTATAACTAGACTGAAATGCACTTCTCTACGGGCCCCATGGTAGCTCTGGGCATCCACTGTCAATCGTCGATGTACTCTTCCAGTATCGTCACTTGTATCTGTGCTCCCTCCATGTCTCGTGCTAGATAGCCATTACATTACCTTCAGCTATGGTCCTTTTTATGTGTGATATTTGGTAACTACTATTTCCTGAGAAACCTTGCCAGTGCCCCATTAACTAAAGTTGTTCAAAACATTTTCTGTGCGCGATGTGGTATATGTAGGTAATAAAAATATTAATATTGACTGGTAAGTGATAGCTTTAAGGTTAACTTGAACTATATGATTGACATGTACGTTACCTCAGCTAGAGTAAGGTTAAGGTTTAAATTAGATTACTTATTATTAGATTAAAACTAACTAAACATTTCCTTTAAATGCATTACCATACATTTAGGTATGTAATACTTTTTAAATCAACTTCTATGAAACATTTTAAGTGAAAAAAGCGATATATTCACCTCAGCAAAGGCGAGACCACTATTTGATTGGCAGTTATCATTACGAATTATGCCATTTCTATATAGGTTTACGCACTGATGGCAGTCTATCAACTCGCGTGCGTTAAACATTCGTTTAAGACACGGATACATTACACATCCTTGTAAAAGCGGATTCTAGGAAACAAAACGATGCTTCACTACTTTACATAACAATAGTGTATATTTCCTTTACTTACAGATAATTACAGATAAAAAATAACACACGCTCGTACTTTTAAAAGCAAATAGCTTTCGCATGTCTAATTATCGAGGTTTATCGTTATTTCAAATGATAGATGAAGTGTTAAGGTGTTCCAGAAACTTAGCAATGCGGTGGATTCTCAGTGGAATTCATCACAAATGTTGATCTGTTTCAAAAATAGACAAAAAATAGGTGTATATATAAAAAACTGGTGATTAAATAGATTAAGCTATGTACCTAACATAGTTTAATTTATTTCATCACCAGTTTTTTGGCAATCAGGATCAAAAAGGGACCTCAAACATTGAGAGCTTTCAAACCTGTGAAGAAACAAGATCCAACATTTTAATTCGATATAGAATCGACAATACATTATTAAAAGCCGACCTAATTACGGCTATATTCATAAATATCACAAAAAATAGGAACGTAATTATTGAGGTATTCGAACACAATTAATGAACACGCGCGCCGCGGCTTAGGTAATCATATTAAACTTTTCCTATCATACTAATTACTTACTTTGTTAGTAACACCACCTCGTCCTTTAACGCTCTGTTGGTCGCATCTAAAGGCAACTTCTGGATTTAATACTATTCTCATTACACAAAAACGGTGCAACAACTTGCATCTACTAAGTCTGTAATCTGACACACATTTACTTACTATTTACAAACACCTGTAGGTTGCCATATTTCACTTCTATGCAACTTATTTTTTATTAACTTAATAAGTGCTGATTTATTCGTTGGTGCAATGGATTACACTTGAATTGCACCTTAAATCTTAACTATAAACATATACTTAAATTAACGGTTAAACTATCCATTTAAATTTAGTTTTAGTACGCTACCTGCAATGCAATCAAGGCATAGTCATTAGTTGAGTACATCATGGGTCACAGAGAGTATGCAGCCAAAAATAATGAAACAGAAATAAAAATGTGCGTATCGACATCGCATCACAAGCTACTACTGCGCAGCCGATAAATATGTCGATATGATTGCACGCAATGCATTGTCTAGCTACACCAAATAAAACGCACCCAACATCTCATCGTAGGTATACTTCATTTAATAAAATTATAGGTACTTCATTGATTAATAACTAAAACCCGTAAAGAGTAGCCTATTCTTAGATTTCACGCCGTGGATCCGAAAAGTTTGTCGCCCTATTCATGAATAAGTATATTAACAAAAGTCATATCACCAAAAATATACCCGGCTTACACCGCCTCTAGACTAATCACACTGCCTCTTAATCATTTTGTTTTTTGAAAGTTGTAACTTTAACAATGAAGCGACACATGCGCTGATAGATTCTGTCGGCAAACTCAGCACTTGTTTGTTTTGTTGGATATTTTCAGACATTCATCAGAAATACCGTTGTCTTGTACGGTAAATAATGTAAATATTTTATTTTATTATGATCAAAAGTTAACCATTACGCATTGGTAGGTAAATCCCCTATGTTCAAGCCATCAGATATATTTCTTACTTGCAGTTTTTATACTTTACCAAATGACAATTGTTCATACATATACTAGCGTAACGCTAAGTATGTTTGTGTATTACAGTACAGCATAAAAAGTACTTAATTTGTTAAGAAAACTCGGTATTTAAATCGGTAAGCGTGTTTGTTTCACCCGCGCCGTCTTGTGCATCTCTGCCCTCAAATCATGCTACACGTTTTTTCCAGTCCCAATAGCTTAACCCTTATCCAATGTGAGTTTTCTTCTATATGAAATATCCACTAAATGGCACAACTGATGATACGCTGATACGTCATTATATAATTGGCCCTTTGATTACCTCTCAAAATGTGAAAGGAGTATCGTGTCCTCACCAAACCGCACTAATTATACGCCATCAGTCTTAAAACATACTTATTATGATGATTATAATGATGACCTGTCAAAATGCTTTCATAAAGTTTAAATAAAAATACTAAAGCGTGACGTATCGAGCTTACTCAACTGACTAAAACTTTGTTAACCACTAAGAATTAAAAATGCAAAATGTGCAAATATTTTGAAATTAATTAGTGATTTAGTGTCTTCAACAACGTGTTCTTCTAAACAATTATGGTCATGGAAGGTATTATGAACGGTGTCATTTGTAAATGCCATCAGGTGGATATTTTAACTCGAAAACCTTCTGCTTGTTAACGTTCCCGATTGATATTAATGCGCGTGTTTGGTCAGGCGGCGGCGCGATGAGCGCGCTGGTGGCCGGCCTGAGGCGCGCCGGCTCCGCGCACTCACTGTCCGCGCCGAAGACCTGCTCGTCCTCTCGCTCCCTGCCGCCCTCACCGAGCCACACGCCCAGGTAAATGTTGTCTTCATCTTATAAGAAAATCTTTCTTCATTTTTCTCTTTCGTAACAATATCGGAATTGGTGTTTTACCTAGAGATTAATAGTTATACATAACTGTGAAATAAAATTCCCAATTTATTGTCATTCATTTGTATAGTGGTAATGCATGGTCTATAAACGTGTCTAACCTATTTTCGCTGTCACCTTTACTCTATTAGATGTTTGAGCAGTAGTTAAAAGTTTTTGGAGAAAATCGAAGACCGTGACATTTTTCACGATCAGCCCTTGTAACGCAAAGGAAGCAATCTCTGGAGCCGGTGGGCAACCCGTTCGCCGGGTGCGGGGCGACGTGGCTGCAGAAGGGCGGCGTGAGCGCCATGTTGCAGCCGGCGCTGCGCAGCGCGCTCCCGCCGGACGCGCTGCTCGCGGCCGCGCGGGACTCCGCGCCTGAGCTCGCCACCAAACTGACCGCTGCGCAGATACACGAGATGGTGAGTGCTTGTGCGCTGCATCAGCTGTAGTGACAGCGACGTGCCTGCAGAGGGTCGGCGTAAACGCTAAGCTGGCGCTGGCGCTGCGCAGCGCGCTTCCGTTGGAAACACTACTCGGGACAACAGCAACAGTATTTTTGTAAATTGCTGTTTCACAGCACAATCCTAGTTCATGCTTCTTCCCTTTGACCCTGATAACTTCGTAGTTATTATCGTAAATAGTAATTCCACCCTAAAGATGGTAATTAAATGTCTACTGTGAGAAAGCATAGACATTTGGCAATAGTAAGTAAATGCAGATGATTCTTAATATTTTAGACGTGTGGGGCTTTGGAATCTCCTCCTTTTAAACACGCAAGGTCTCTTGCGCAAATAACAAACGAGTATCAATATGCTGTTTCTTTAGCTCCAAGCGGTCCGCGAGGAGCTGTCAGCGGAGGACGCTGGCAGCGCAGGCGCGGGCGGTGGCGAAGGCCGCGCGTGCGCGCTGACGGCGCTCATGCTGCACTGCTGCGCGGCGGCGCAGCTCGCACAGCGAGCAGACGCTGCGCCCACCTGATATTATTAAACCATTGTTCATTGTCTACTATATCTTTTATTGCATATACTTTTTTATAACGTCACCCTGCCCGGGGTGACGTGAGTCAATAAAGGATTAGACTCCTTCTCCGCCCATAAATTTTATCTACTATATCAGGGCCCGCCAACCTTCGACAGCGTCTGTGAGAAACATATGGAACGCCAAAAATTGAATTTGATAACGGGCGCTGGCACGTTATCCGGTGCCTCTTTTGCCCTGCCGCGGCGCCTGTGTGCGTCGCACGCGTTGTGTCTACATAAAGGCGGCAGGATCTAGATTGTAACATTTAGGGAAACGCCCTGCCCTTTTCTAGTGCATGGATGACAAACTATTGGCACGCGCGCGCTTCTTTGAAATCAGAAGTTTCGAAAGGGTAATTCAGTTCAAAGTTTGACTTAATATAAAGTATTACTTACATCACAAAAAAGTAACTCTGTAACATTAACACGGAATTTAATGAAGTAGGAATAGTAAATATGCTGTAAAATCTAATATCTCTCTAAACTTAAAGCTATCGTTTCGTTTTTGAAAAAAATTGTGTATATATCTGTAAGACTCATATGCGTTTACGACTTACTAAAATACCTACCTATGTAGGTAGCTTTTGTGCTCTGATTGTACAAAGCAAACAAGCTGTGGCATTCACCTCTCCTGCATTAAGGACTTTCCGTTCGTAACTCCTTTTTATGTTGCCAGGAAAAATATCAACAGTACCTAATCAGAGCGCTTAATTTACTCAACATAAATAACCAACAAAATGTGTTTATTTATTACCTATTAAGGACTGGTTAATGTCGAAACCAATATACTAATTGAAAAAGAATCTCGTAGCCGTAAAATGTAAACTACTTTTTTCTAGAACTAGAAAATCTGACAAGTATATCAAGGTAAATAATTTCATAGGCACGTGTTGGTTGGTTATCTAACCCCATGCTAATGATATGGCTTATTTTGCGACTATCAAGACAAGGTAGTAAATATTTACAATATTAGGTACCTATGTGTTTATTAACATCCATGGTTTCATTCAGTACAAATTGTCAAATTTATTTCAAAACCATGTACATACTTGTCGCTAGTCTTATCCCGTAGGCACCAAATTAGTAGGCTTTTTGATATACATGTATATAACGCTGTATTCTTATTTTATAAATTTTATCGTATATAATCTATCTTGTACAATTTATACTAACATTATAAAGCTGAAGAATTCGTTTGTTTGTTTGAACGAGCTTATCTCAGTATAGGTCCGCTTTAAAAAAATCTTTCAGTATTGGATAACCCTTTTATCGATGAAGGCTATAGACTATAGGTACCTATAAAATTAACCATAAAAGCGGGTGGAACCACGGCACAGCTAGTCTACACTAATACATTTAAACAAAAAAAATGTTGATCCAAACATCGGTTCTTACAGGCTTAAGCATGTACTAAATAGTCACATATTAGTAACCAAACGCCGAGAGTTGGGGTGGGACAAGTGGCTAGCTCTTCGCCTACATAATTATAAATCCACAAACATATAATCACGACCGCAATCCCCGAAGAGGTAAGCAGAGTCCAACAAGCAATGAGCTCTTAAATCTGGCAAAGCTGGGTTAGATACTCAATAAATAAAATTTGGTTAAAATGAATCCAATGCCCAATACGGCAAAAAACCAGTGGGCACATTCCGATGTTTTCTGCAATGGTTTATTTAGCCTAAGAGAGCTTCAAATAATTATATCATCCATACCTATGGTAGCAATTAGCAACTGTATGAGCAGTTTTACCTTGGCAATGCAACTTTTCAGTAACGCCCAATTATGTGCCAAATCCTATTTAGACACGAAATCTACATTCTCTGCGCACCTCCCCTATTTCTGTGTAACGAAAACAACACGTTTCGTCTTGAGATAAAAATAAGCATACCAAATCGAAACTAACAATAAAGTGAACGAAATACGGATTTTAATTTTCTTCCTGTTGAATACAAACATGTTTTTAGCTTGTGACTTTGCCTGTTTATGAGATCAATGTTACTTTGTGTCTATGCGTTTATTTATATCCGAGTGCAATGTACTGAATTTCGTATTATTATAAATTGATTTGTTTTACTTAATCTTATGGAATTCTAATTGGTTATATTATTAAAAATATAGGGTAAACATGACCTCCCAAATAAAGTCCATGGAGAAAGCTAAGCCATTATAAAAGCCAATTTATATAATGGACGTTGACTGCAAATAAGTCATTAAGCCATTACTGTTGGTCGAATGGCCATGACACTGTAATCGACATGGATATGTACGGATAGACTAATTACATAATTAGAGAAAATCGATATTTGCAATTGAACGTATGCCATTTGATAAACTACAGTACTATTGAAATCAATACAGACTTATTCACCTTTCAAATAAACAATGCGAGTTGATGTTAATGTTCAATTTAGTACCTACATAAAAACAGCACATTAATTTATTTTTATATAGTTATTTTAAACATGTGTGAATTCAACCTTAACATTGAAATATTAACAACAAGTCAAAACAACGGCTGGAAAAATATTTCGCTGACAAGACACGTGGCAATAATCCCATTTACGTTGATTAAACAAAGAAAATTGATGGTAACAATCAGAAGTTGTGAAACCAACATTGGTTGAGTAAATCTGACCTGTATGGTGAAGGAGGAAGGATTATAATTAAAGGTATTTATCCTGGTTGGAGAACGGCGTGTGTTCGTACTGCGCCGAAAGTTGTCGTTGGCTCGTATCCAGGTTTTCCTGAAATAGCACAAAGGATCGACCTTAAGCTGGATTGAAAAAACTTCTGCGAACTGCCGGCGGCCGCAGATGCGGAAAATTTGGCGCGTCACTGACCGCACCGCGTGCGGCGCACGCGCAAACAACGCACGCTTGTTTTCCTGACGTTCCTGGTAGGAATGGGTTTGAATGTCAGTTGAATTAACCCAACTTTTGAAATCACTTATGAATTAAGAACATAGAGAACATCAATTGTGATAACAATTTGATTGTTCCTGACCTATCTTTTACTGCGTAAATTGTTGTAAGATTAGGTAGATATAAATCAAAAATGACCACATTCAAAATATTTATAGTATGTACCTACTTTTGAAATTCTTGACGTATATGTGTAGCTGTTTGTTTATCTCAGATATAAAGACATAGGTACTAGATAAAGACTGGACTGTTGTACCTACCATTAGTCATATTATTGAGGCAAATCCATTAATTTATCATCATCACATCCTATTAGGAGGCTAGTTAAGTACCTATCTAATTGTAGGTACCTAATGAATATTTTTTGGAGCAGGAATCGCATGCCTACTTACTTCGACAACTTACTTACTTACTTAGAAACGACAATTTACTCAAATAAAGGAATATCATATTTAGGTACTCGACTTCATCTTATGTTTACGCTATATACCTACCTAATAATAAATAAGTCAATAGTCTCCTTCACATTAAATCCTTTTTTAAACATACCTAGATATTAGAAGGAAGAAGAAATTAATCTATGACATGTTTAACATCATCATCATCAAAAATAAATTTGATTGATCGACACGAGTGCGTAACAACGAGGTAGATTGTGAGAAAGATGGCTCATGAACAAGTAACTGATCACAGTCAATAATAAACTTATTTAACGTGAGCCAGAATTTACCAAAACAAAATATTTCAAAAAACTAAGTAGAACAAGCAGACCGATTTACCATCCAACAATAATCGCCTTTTATTTAAAAAAGCAATATTGTACAGCTTCTTTTTCGCGTCACTCGTCACTTTCGACATACGAAGAAAATGTTCTGTAAACAGGTTGAATAAGGTTAAATTTTCCGCGCCGACGTGTAGCAATAATTTCTCAATAAATATAACGCAGATGCTCTGATATGTAGGCCGAGTGAGTTAATAGCCGTAGACGCGAGGTCTCCGCACAAAATTAGATGCACTTTTACATTGAGGCAAGGGCAATAAAGTTAAGAAATGCGTTTGTTACTTATCGTTTAGCTGTTTAGACCACTTAAGTTTTTATGTTAGCATATATACATAATAGTATGTAGACCAGGGATGTAACGGAAGCAGTGTTATCGGAACCGAAGCCGGAATCGGAGTTTTTAAATTTGCTTTATCGGAATCGGAACCGGAGTCGGAATCGGAATCGGAAGCAGGGTGACATGAGAGAGAATTATTATTTAAGGACAAATAAAACATTATGTAGTATTTTTTTTTTATTTTAAGTTTCAGTTGTAACATAAAAGTTTTATGTTTTATGATAAAACATAAAAAATGAACAAAATTGGCATATAAACAACAAGTTTAAATAGAATGAATTTAAACCCGAAGTAGCATATACTAATCAATTAGTAATTAAATTATAGTATAAGTATATTAGTATAATTATTATACTAACGAACAAAAGCTTTAAAAAAATTAAATCGTATTAATTGACTCTAAAAGTAGCGTATTATATTTGACGAATAAAAGCTTTGAAGCTTTGTCTCCCTCTAATCTGTTTCTTAAGGGGTCGTAGATTAGGCCAGCGCCACTAAAAAGTTGTTCGCTCGCTACCGAGCTTGGTGGACAAGACAAAAATTGACGAGCAATTGATTGCAGGGGCTGGAATTTGGTATTACCATTAACTTTCCACCATAATAGCGGATCATCACTAATACTAATACGTTTTTCTTTATTGAACTCATTTAGTATATTTTTTACGAAGACAAATTTATCAAAAACTGGACTTTTATCAAGTGTGGTATTATTATCGTCTTCTTCATCACTACTTAATAATATGTTTGACAAAACTGATTGCACATTACTACTATGGCTAGTTTCTGCTGGTAATTCCATTCTTGCCCGTTTTTCTACAGGAGCGACAATATTATCAGCCTCGTTTTTAGAAGTATCTGCTGCATCAAATATTGACATTATTTCTGTTTCAATGTTCTGTTTAGCCACTTCATTAAAAAATTTTGTTTTATAACGAGGATCTAAATATGTTGCTATTGCAAAGAAATTGTTTGATTGAAGGTCACTAAATCTAGAATTTAATTGATCGATGGTACTTTTTATTATACTTTTAAATTTTTCATTTGTGTCTTGTTTATTGCCTTCAGTGTGTAATCGTAATGTATACTTAAGAGTGTGTATAAGTGGAATTACTGATGAGATACTTGTGTTATTGTCACTCATATTTCGGGTAATTTCTTCAAAAGGTTGAAGTATAGTCACTATTTTTTTAAGCTGCAGCCATTCTTCAGGAGACAATTGAGAGATGTTGTGCTTAGATGCGTACAGGCATAGAGAATCTTGTATTCTAATCATTCTTTGTAACATATAAAATGTACTGTTCCACCTGTAACAAATTATTAAACTAATTAACGCTTATAATTTAAATAATACTCTAAGTTATACTAACTTAGAGTATTATTTAAATTAAATAAATGACAGAAACTAAATAACACACTCATTATAATCAGCGTGCATATACCACAGCAAGCTTTATTAAAATCGATTTAGTGGTTTTATTTGAATTTATTGTATTAGCATGGATAGATCTTTGATTAAATGAAATAATCTGGAGGTAAAAATAAATGCACTTAATACAACTTACCGCGTACTACACTCCTGTATTACACTCAAACATTCTTGGTTGAGTTGTTCCTTTTGTATTTTGTGCAGTTCAGTCCGGGCTATTTGGGAATGATTGAAATGCGTCGAAATTTTTTTGCATTTCGATATTAAGGCTTTAATGTCTTCATCACAATCTAATAATGTTCGTACACACAGTTGCAACTGGTGTATAGTGCAACTGACATCAGGTATGTCGCCAAGTTTCATTGCTCGTATCATATTAGATCCAGAGTCGCGTACAAAGCAGTGAATTTTCTCTTTTACGACGTCCCATTCCATTAACATACTCTTAATATTTTCTAAAACTAGGTCTCCTGTATGTCTTCCGTCAAATGTGTGGCATTTTAAAATAACTTTGAGTCTTCTAAAATCTCCATTTATGCCATGTGCTGTCAGACTCAATAAAGACACATTCGAACTTGGTTCGGTCCAAATATCTGTTGTAAATGAGATCTTTTCAATTTGCGTGAGCAAATCCTTAATTTGTTTTGCTAATGTTTCATATAATTGGCCACAAATATTTTCAGTAAAAAAATGTCTTCCCCTTAAGTGATAATTCGGCACGATGAACTGCATAAGTCGCCGAAATCCTATACCTTCCACAAAATTGAAGGGTAGATCTTGCAAAGCAATCATTTCAGAAATCAATTTGTCAATTTCCATAGATTTAGGATTTGAAGTGCACCATTTTGTATTCTTCGCCAAAGTTTCTTTCAAAGTTATTTGTTTTTTAGCATCCTGAAGGGGCGTCGAAGTCGAAGGCTGTACACTTACAGTATTTTTTTTTTCAGTTTCTAACTTTATTAATTCTTCATATTCAGTGGCATGGACAGACTTCAAATGGCTTTTTAAAGACGTTGTCGTACCTCCCTTTCTTGAATACGTCTTCATACACAGTTTACACTTTGCCGAATCCGAATTTACTTGAATGAAGTAGTTCCAAATACAACTTGATTTAGGTTTCATTGTCCAACACAAAAACAGATCACTTTTATTGATAATAAGCCGCAAAAATCAAAACAAATATCTATTTAACCAATGAACGTGTCGTGCTGTCGTGTGCGTTAACAAGTGAAAAAATAATTGACAATAGAGTGCGCGGGTCGGGGGAGGGGCGATTCCCCGCGCGACGCGTATGAACCTGTCGAATCATAACAGTCGGTCGGCACACGCCGCCGCACTCGCCCGCTATCTATGCTTCGACCTCCGATTCACACCTCCGATTAAAAAATGTCGGAACCGAAAGTATAATAGTAATCGGAAGTTCCGACTTAACGGAACCGGAACCGAAGCTCCGTACCATCCCTAATGTAGACTATTATATTACTTACTCTTTTAATCACTTAAATCCAAACCAACGTTTCTAGCTTTCTTATATTTATGTTAAATAAGCGTAGGTAGGTAGTTAAAGTGAGCGATTAAGCTTCATTGACAGCGTTAAACCATTAAAACTAGAACACAATGCTCACATTAAATAAAATATAATTAGTAGGTAGTAGTAGATTTAAGTCAAATTATATGAATATTTGTAGAACGTTCATTGATAATTTTTTAATATAGTTAACCCTAAAATTAGGGATCGATACTTTTTAGGCATTGATTAAAAACCCTTTTAAAAGTATTCTTAATACATAATATACCTAACACGTAACCAAACCTACACAGAAAATAAAATCGTAAATCTGTGATCTAATTCGTGTTCCACATTATGAAGATTTTTGGCCGAAAATAATAAACATAATAAACATCAATATTTGTGTTCTTGTCGCTTTCATTTGTTTTTATCGACTATTCGCCGAAACATTGACTATTGCGTAGTGGACTAACAAACTTCCCGTTCGTTTGCAAACAAAATAAGTGGCTACCGTTTTAATCGGGCCACGGGACATAGGAATATAGTTTTGGCAAGATTTCAAGGTTCCCGCAGTTGAAATTATACGTCTCCGTTTGGCGAACTGACCGAGACAGTGCGTTGAACGGACGACACTTGCACGTCAAACTTTTTAATTGACGCAATTAGACATCTACGGTTACGTATCACTAGCGTCCGCTTTAAGCATCTCTCGGAATATTTACTAATAGTATAACAGTAATGAATGATCTGCTCAATACAACTTATCGCATATCCACAAATTTCTATCCAAATCTGCACTATCATTTGTTATCTTCATTTAAGTTACATTCTGTATCGTGTATCTGCGGTAGAGCCTAGCTCTACCGCTCTACTCTACCAAACAATTCTTGTTTTGAGTGAAAGACCATTTTTACCTGTTTAGATCTTACACATCCTAGAAATGGAATTTAAGTTATATCCAATTTATAAGACTCTACATTCGATATTTATTTCTCTATCTTTTAGATGTTTTACAGCACTAATCCAAATTGTTTGTTTAACTTTAGTATTACAATGTACAGGTTGTTTGTTAAACATAAATATTTTTCAGGCCATCCGATAAAAATATATTCCTCCATAATAGGGCATAGCAAGTTAGCAACCTATCCTTCAAGACTATTTCCGCAGTGAGACAAGCAAGATTTCCAATGAAATATGTAATTGTTGTATTGTTTTATACGTCTAATAGTATGATGGAAACCTTAAAAAGACATAGGAAGTATATCTATTCAAGTTCACAACAAATATGGGTTACTTTTACTAAACAGGTACGTATAAGAACATTGATGTCCTGGAAAAATAAACTACTGTCTAGACACCACAGGATTCATAGTAGATAATGGCAAGATATTGAGTACCTATATTCTTCTAAGGCCACCCATACACGGATACAAACCAGGTTTTTCTTTGAGTGAGCAAATTAATTCTCTGAGATCGCCATTATGTATGCTATTAATACAATACCTGTACCATTACACCACTTGAGTGGCGGTACAGTGCTTTCATCTACTAACGCAAAATAAACGTATGACGCTAAGCACTTCTAGATGTCATACAAATTGAGAAAACCAAGGTGACAACACGAGATCTACTTACACTTATGAGAAACATTACATGTGACACAATAACATACTCATTACTTGTAATGCAATGTGATGAAAGTACCTACTGACGTTGCAATACACCGTTATCTGACAATATCACATCTAATGTAATACAACGGTCTATAAAAAGATATCCGTGATTTCCATCAGACATACCGCACGCATCTGCATTGTCAGTTCTGCCAATCTAGTGGCTTACATAACTACCTATCAGCCGGCCCAGCCACCTCAACTAATAGGGAAAGCCGCAGTGATTTACGTCCGTTTGGAACGAAAACATTTTTAAATTGCTGCAATCAGGTTCGCGCATCAAATGTGCCCGCAATAATTTGCTGCGTATGCGCCCGGTGACGGCACGCGGTGAATTAGGCTGGAAAATCGTGTTCGGCCTTTCACATTGAGCACATCGACAATCGCTCATTCAAACGATTACGCGGCGCAAACAAAACCCTGATAAGATCACAATGATATTGGGACGTGACAATGCGACTGGTTGAAAACGAAAAGGATCGGTTAATTGAAGCGGAAATCCCTTTGTGCCAGGACCCATGACGGCCACACGGGTAGCCGAAGCTCGTTCATATATTTTCCACGTTTCCGCCAAACAACTTGCGTCAACTGCGCAGCAGACGGTGCGAGGGAGAACACCGTTTGTTATTGTTCCGATCTCTGTCGCACACCACGCGTCTTTGTTTTGGCAACGATATAAAAGCTGGTTGCGAATGCGGCGCACGAATTTACCAGAGTGCCGCCGCGGACCCAGGCGCTTCGCGTTTCGGTTCGGTGGTAGATAAGCAATAGCATACGCGATCCTTTCAGTCCGTGAAAGACTGTGTACGCGAGCGAGTGGCTTGGAGTTGTGCAGTGACTGTTGGTGTGGACTAAAGTGCAGTGATGAGGCCTCCTACGGACTACGAGGGTGCGGAGACCCGGCTGCCGTCGGAGGCGGCGGAGGTGGACCCCCGGGCGCCGGCGATGATGATCTGCGCGCGCCTGGCCGGCCACGCCGTCATCAGGGTCGTGGGCCGATGCGAGGATGCCCAGGAAAATAGTCAACTCGGTCAGTCAATAATAAACGATCAGAATAGTAGATAAAACTTAATACAGCTAAGTACTATTTTTGTATATTCTTTAAAATAAAGATTGTAATCTTTAAACAAAGCACTTTACCTATAACTTTTAATTTCATGGTGTCTTACCGTTTAGAAATACTTTGTAATCTCTCTGAGCAATCAATTAGGAATAAAAAAGCGTCACCCATCTTTAGTTTTATTGTCTCTACAAAGTTAACAACCATAAATTAATTAGTAACGGATATTGGTGGAGCAGAAAATGTCTGCCTGTACTTATTATTTTGTTTGAAAAGAACTAATCAAGAAAATAGTTTCTTAAATTAAAATCTAGTAGTTATCTACCCTACTTACAAGTCATTTGATATGATAGCTAGTAAGAAAATACATATTATATCTACGATATACGTATATGTATACTTGCATGTAAATACATTTGTATCGTATCCTATTATAAAACAAACCGCTAATTTATATTTGTTTACAAAATTTAAACAATGCCTAAGTATCTTATCTAATAAATTGCGTTGTTGTTGACAGCAGAAAGTCATTATACTATACTTTCGTATCTTTGAGATAATCATTATAATTTTCCTTTATTCATACTTTCTTACCGTGCAGTACGTCGAACGTTACACGGATTGTGATTATGTTGCTGTTTTCTGTTTTTATTTCTTATATTCATGAAACGGAATAAGAAAATTTTAAACATACCTACCTTAACTATTCACATTTAAGCACATTTATATGTATTAACATCTTGTTTAGTTATCTTGATCTTTAGATACGTACTGAATATAAAGTGTATCTGACACATAGATGCCATGATTCATTTTTCAAAATTAGGTAGTATCCTCCTCACTTGCCCACGGAACAAAAAAACAGTTTTTTTTCTAGTAAGTATTTTTAAAAATATTTATCTTTCTTTTTATACATTAGAATAAAACATTTAGCTCTCAAAACTTACGTAGGGTAGGGTAAAACAAAGCATTCTAAAACTCATTACGAATACTTTTTGTCAAAACAAGCCCATTGCTATTGAATGATCTATGAGCGGTACTATTATCAGACCAAATTACATATGTACGTGTGTAGGTACCGATTTACGTACGTACGTATTCGATATAAGGAAATCTTTAATGACAAGTAGGACATCGTGTCTGCTATCTTCGAGGTCGCTGGTCTCGGAACAATCGGAACCTATACCTACAGTGTAATTAACTATTTTAATGACCTGACTCAATAGTTCTAATTAGGTAAATGACCCTGACCTAGCGACCGTTTTGTAAAAATAATATTTAAATACATTATTTTAATATTTTATGGTTAATAGAGTCGATCGTAGGTTAGATATTATAGACTGTTAGGTAGCTAAGTACTTACAGTTTCTTGCATTGGATGTGACTCAACTATAACTTGTGTAATACTTGTGAAGCTGATACATAGCTATTGTTTACTATCCAGCACTTAGATAGTAAATAGGAATATGTTCTTACTTAACAAATGTTCAACTTATAGATTGTTATTATCAGATGATGACAAGGCATGATTGACACATTTACTACCTTTTAGAATTTAGCTGTGAGATGCGTTTTAATTTGATTATGTTTATTAATTTAAAGCAAACGAAATGTAGGCAAATAGAAAAAGCATCAGTAGAGTAAAGTTTACCTACTCTAATTACATTCTATCGAAACCTTAAATAATGAATAAGAACAGTGTGTTAACCCATTGATACGATGATAGTATTTCCATCTTCTGTTGTATATAACGGTCCCAACTCTGCACTTGATTTCATAGTTAACATGTCTATTATCTTTAACTACATAATACCAAACGATTACTCAAGTAGGTAGTAGTAACTCTGTAGAATTATACGGGTAAAAGGTGTTGTGTTAGACATCCTTGTATTGTTGTGGCGACCTTTCGTCACGGCTCGTCGGCATCTTGCTACGTAGCTAATTAGCCAACGCCTTTGAACGAAATCTTCAAAAGCCACTACACAATTTATCAGGGGCGCACTGATCCTCTTAGAGGACTGGGCCGAGGAATCTAAAAATGCCCCAGAATGAATAACTCTTATTAAGTTGGAGTACTTAATTACTCTTAACCGCAAACTGTTTCTTCCTAACTAAGTCCTTATTTTTTGCACTTCCCCAGGACAACAGGGATCAGCACAGTATGTTTTTCTCTTCCATACCTCCCGACCAGTTGTCATTATGCTATCTACACCCATTTCATTCATATCCTCGTTCACGCAATCCACCCATCTCTTATTTTGTTGTTCTCTTCTGCCCCACTTCTTCCTAAATAAATAAATCTAGTATTTTTTTAATAGTAATTAGAACGCCCTACCCCTAGTGCGCCACTGATATTATCTATCACCTCGATTTCAATTATTTCGCCTTGCCCCAACAATTTTAATGTTTTCCGCTCTATCAATTAAAACACCCAGTTAATAACAAGTTTATAACAACGAGTCTTATCATTACGAATACAATCCTAATGGAAATAATGATTCTTAATTAGTAGTTTTTTTTTTAAATTTGTGACAATTAGTTTTAATATAAAATTATTGCAAAAGAACCTAAAGTCATGTTGGTATAAAGTTATTTAAATAAGAGTATATCATTAACACATTTGAGCGGTGGTAGCTAATGGTTAAGAGGCGCGTGTCCTTACGCCTCTTAACCGAGGTGTGCGGGTTCAAACCCGGGCACGTACCTCTGGATTTTTTAAATCAATGTACGTATTCATACCACTAGCTCGACGGTGAGGGAAAACATCGTGATGAAACCTGAAAATTCAAACAACTTTGGATTTGTAACCATGATCCAAAAATTGTCTGGTTCCCCTATCTTAGGGTTACGAAGGTCAGATCGGCAGTTGCTTCAATGTATTTACCAGACTCGCTAAATCCTGGATCATGGTCTAAGCGGATCCCGTCTAAGCACGGGGCATAACGCTAGGAAGATGATGATATCATTTACACACTGTCTTCCTTGTAGTTTGTGATTGTGTAGGCGGCGAGCGAGTAAACTTTGTCAATTCTTCATCTAATCCAAATTAATTAATCATTCAATAGATCATAATATGTACCTATGTACGTAGATATAGTTACTCAAAATGCACATATTCATTTGTTCATGTCATCAAATACTTACGGCCATTGATACCCATGACGGTGGTATCCGCCAGCCATCAGCTGGAGGCGTTGTGTCACCGCACGTTTCCCTCATAATCACAGCGCTAACGATCGCGTAACCGCTTTCCACTCGCGGAAGTGTCGCTTACGAGCCTATCTCGTTATTTCTCGAGGACATCATCACCACAGTGAAATCAACAGAGAGCCGACTTCGTTCTGTCATTCATATGTAACGAATGCTACAAGCAATAGCAATCAATCATTTTTGGACCCAATATTCTAACGTTCTTGTTGTTCAGATTTTTCAGTTACGTTAATGAGTAAGTAGATATAGGTAAAAATTTGCCTGAACATTTCAAACTGTCATATTTCCATTTATGCATGTCCGGACTTTTTTTTAAATGTCAGGATATTAATGATACAAATTTACCTATAATTATTTAGATTTGTTGATTTGTCTAGCGATTCTGCACATCATATAAGTCGAATAGAGTTATCTAGTAATTGCTGAGTAATTAAAGAATACAAAAAGTATCCAGTAATAAATACTTTGCTAGAGTCTTGAGCTGATATTAATGAATGTCCCACCGCTAGGTATACTGTAAAGCTCTTTACTGTGTCATCGAGGAACCGCAAGAGCGTTGTTCTTGTTCATTTTTAAATATGGGCGAAACTCGATCTTATGCGGTTGAAATAAAACTTGAACGGGCTGGATCTGATGGATAATTACGCGAAATGTACCTCATTTGCGCAACGCTCTAACTTACGAATGTCTTGCGTTCGCCTTTCGTAAACGAAGATATCGCGTAAAGTTGTGAAACGGCCGAGGTCGGACCAACCGGGAGCGGGCTTATTGGCCTTTGTTACGGAGATTAATTTTGTATATTTTAATTAATTTAGTCAACCGACGGTTTAGGTGTTACGATACATTGCGCTGTTGGGCAAAGTGGTGGATAACTAGTTGTACTTGCGCAGGCTCAAGCTATGAAGCTACTCTAACTAAGCTTGCATTAGTGATCTGTACCTCAATTGGTAAGAAATGTAAGCAATTTTTTTATTGTCGGTGAGTGGACCACCCTAAAGATCAGCAACTAAACACCTACTTAATTCTTTTTCAAAAATCACATAGCCACTACTCTACCTCTTTGTATAAGCCTTAGTTTTAAATCCATCGTTAACTAATATATAAATTTCAAGTGTAGGTACTGTGTAGGTGATGTTTTGTGTTTAGTCTACGATGCTGTACATGCAGTGACCTTAACCTAAAAAAGTTAACATATCTAGGTATATATTTGCGTCTCAACAGATACACTGAAGCTTCTTGATCAGTAATTGAAATTTTAAAGAATTTTTGTTAACAAAAAACAAAAGAATTCATTTGTTCAAAATAAATCAAAATAACAAAAGACGAACATTGGAAGTTAAGTTTGAAGTGTTTAAATTACCGTCCCATTTACAGAAGAAATAAAGCCAACTTGGCTCAAGCCAAGCTCAAACCAGTTCAAGTTCTAGTATTCTAGTACGCTAAATTTTCTAGTAACAAGTAGGTACCTACTTACCAACCAGAAATGCCATAATTAGCAACAGGTCGATCAGTGTACATTATCAAAAAGCATTCATTGGAATAGTTAGGTTGGTAGCTCCTTCTTATTTATTTCTTGCTCGTTAAATAACAGCGGCTAATCCACTTGTTTACAAACTTAATTTCGTGAATGAAATACGTTAGCTACGCAATAGAATGACGACAACGAGTCTTCTCTACTATAGTGAACGAAACTGCGCAAAAAGATTTGCCTTCCAAAATTACAAACACACGTACCTACAATTTAACGGCGAAATGAATACAATTTACTGGGAAGTTGTTTATTTATAGAAACCTGAAAATTATGAATTGTAGGTACTTTCTGACGCGGTTCCCATACCATGCCATAAGTTTTGAAATAGGAAATGCTGAAATTTACAATTTATTTACAACTTTAGAAGTATATACATATCAAAGGAACAAAGAAAAAGATATATTTTAACATAAGGTACCTGGGTCGAATATGGCCAGCCGGGAAATATGGCCACACGCCTATATCTCTAAATTAAAACATCATATCAAACTGAACAAGTCCCGACACGTTCGGCGTTACGGTAGGCATTGAAGCGGCACACCCGCCGTTGCCCTCGCACCTGACCAGTCGGGGCAAAATTCATCAAAAGGGAATGACGTGTCGCTGTTACAAAAATTACACGTAAGTTATTATCCCATATTTCAATATTTTATTGATCTATTGTTATTATAATATTACTATCTAAATAATTGAGAATCATATTTGATATTTCCGTGTTGACTTTTAACACTCTTGATGTGTTTAATAAATAAAGTGAATTTGTAAAATAAAAAATGTCGGAGCTGAAAATATGGCCATATACTGGCCATATTTACATTACGACTTTTTTGAGTACCTACAATTATGTTAATTTCCTTTTTTTAGGTTGTGGTAAAGGGATTCGTGGCAAATGGACCGAAATGGATATGAAATCAGCTTTGTCTGCTATCAAACGAGGTCCAATGAAAGTATATGCAGCTTTCAAACACTTTAACATACCAAGAAGAACTCTAAGGCGCTATCAGAAAATAAACAGTCAAAGTCCGCTTTGGGTAGAAAACCACTGCTGAGTTATGACCAAGAAAAAACATTATCATCTCCGTCTGTGTCGCATAGGATAACCAATAACACAAAGAGTACCTACCGCGAACTTGCATCAAGACCATTTGCAATTTAAACAATATTCCAGTAGCAAATGAAGACGTGATGATAGGACAAGATTGGATAAGAGGATTCCTTAAACGCCATAACACTATTAGTCGACGTAAAGCTCAAAATCTGAATCCTGCATGAACGCTAAAATTTAACAAAACCGTAGTTTCTGATTACTTAACTAATTGAAGACAATTATACAAGATAATAAGGTCATAAATAAATTAAACGTTGTATTAATAATTTAACGTTGTTCTTTTTCCATTGAATGTTAAGGTGACTATTTAACTTCCAAAGTTGGTGGCCAAAATAAAAATATCCAAACAACAAAGTATTTTAATTCAATATAAATCAAATAGTGCTAACTATAACTCAGCGTACTGTTAATATGGCCACAAGTGTGGGCATATTTACATATACTGGTGGAAATATGGCCACTTTCCCCTTTTTTATATAAATGCAAATAACTCGAAATGTTTCATATATTTCCTATATTTTTCTTTGTAGTTTGTACGCTAGATAGATACACTTTACTAATAAGTACTAATGCTTAGCTCAGTACCATAAAATATGTCCAAAAATTTATATCAAACCTTAAGGTGGCCATATTCGACCCAGGTACCTTATTATGTAATGTAGTAGCAATTAAACTCGAGATTATGTATGATAAAAAGCTCAACTTAGTCCCAAAAAGTAATCACTTGACGCAGGAGAATTTATTCCACAATACGAGTGCCATATCAAGACGCGGAAGATACCCCAGCACAATGCGTAACTGCGTGTATGCGGAAAAGGCAGATCTATCGCGTGTTGAGAGGCGAGCCACAGTGGAACAAATGAAGCGAGAAAGCTGTATCTTGGAGCTACGGTTTAATCTTTTCATCCTTTAGTATATTTCAATCCGTTATACCCATTAAGAAACATTGAATTAAATGTTAAAGCCCACATCTATTATAATTTATGTGAATTTGGTATTTAAATACTTAGTCCGTACCATTAAAATGAATAAATCAATATATATTTATTATGATGAATATATTCACAAGTAGTAAAGGAAGTACCTATTATAAATCTTATGTGTGCAATATCTATCATTCCGTGGGCTCTTTGTATTAAGATGTTCTCATCTATCAGGGGTTAAATCGAAATTAAACATTTACTTATACAAAATAAAGTTATCTAAGTTATTTTACTGTTTCCTGCGCTTTACTATGACCGAATCGCACACGTTCGATTTAGAACCATAAAATAAAACGTACTCGTTTAGAACATCTCGCGAGCGCGTGTGCATTGATTTACAGCGTGCCGAGCACATGTTGGCCTTAACAGACCAATTTATTCCATATAGAGTGAAACTGAGCCGGAGAGGTCACTGCGCTAGGCTTCCTTATGACTCTTAAAACGTGTAGAAGCTTATGAATTTGTAGGTAGAAAGAAATTAACTACCTACCTCAGCTATACAAGTAAATGAGAATGACTGAGAGTATCAGAAAATTATGAACGTAAACAAAAATGTTTTCATATAGGTACATGATAGATTTGTAAAGAACAGAAATAAAGAAATAAACCTTGAAGGTTTTATCTTTTGGCAAAATTAAATATTTTTTTAATAAATAATAATATTATTTAACTTTTTACCCTATGTCCTCTCATAATCTAGTTTTTGTGATAAAGAAGATAACAATATGAATAATATTTAAGTCATAAATGTTTACTGTATGACACTGTTTCGCATTTAAAACAGCAAGCAACGGTGTAGTTAGTCTCCAGACTTTTATCTGCTTTGTAAAAATTCTATACTTATTTTGCCCAATTTTAAATAGCCCTCCAATTTTGCCTAGGAAGTACCTATGTATAGTGAAAAAATATTAAAGGATTTACTATAAAAATTCTATGGACTCAAGAAAAAAACAAAGTCAATGTCACAGCTGATTGTTTAGCTGTCAGTGTCGTCTGTCTTTGGTTGGTTGCTGATATTTCTCTCAGTGTCAGAATTCACTTAAGTTTAACCAAATAAATTATTTTAAAAAATATTGTTTACTTTAAAACCTAATAATAATTATTTAGTATAAGTAGGTATTATACCCAAACGTAACTCAAACAGAATAATTTGTGCAGCTATTGTGTGTGTAACTAAACGATATACTTACTTCAAACTACTCGAGCGCGAAGCACTGAATACATTTAAAAATAACTCAGTGAGCTCACATTATAGCGCAGTTGGGTTTAATATAGTTTCGTGTAACGTTAGGAGTGAAACTAGTTAAATCGGTGAAACAACTGTGACGATGGCTTTGGCGGTGACTCGTGTGATCCTCAGATGTGAAGACGCTCAGGAGACCCAAGTATTAGGTATAAACTCAATTACATTTTGGAAGTCAGTTAATCAGGTAACCCGGTGATGTAACGGTATCGGGCACATGCGTATTTCAGCTCTAGTAATGAATATTTTGGCACAAAACTGAAGTTACTTAATGCCCAATTTGCTGTGCAAATGTGTTAACATGTTTGATGTTTATTTAAGTAGATATATTCATTATATATGCTATACTACACAACAATTTTGGACTTTTTATCCATATTCATACATACTAGATTAGTATTACTGGAAGTTATTACTGTACAGCAAATCTTGTGACTTGGTTAAGCTGAAAAATACTATTCTATTCTATATTTCTAATGTAATTCATTAGTAGTAAACATTGTGCAGTAAGTATTGCACAATGTTTACTACTAATGAATTATATTTCGTTAAATGTAACACATTTTGATATCAATATTGGGTTGTTTCTCAATAAGATCTAATAAACTTTATAGAAGAGGTTGTAAGTGCACATTAATGTAATTAGTTTGATTAACAATGCTAATTTAGGATTAATGCAATGTGAGGAAAACAGATTAGCATATAATATTGAAAAATTTTATTGATTTTGTAATTTATTGGTGTATCAACTATTAGCAATTATACTTGAAAATTAATTCAAAGACAAAATTTATTTAAAGGTGTTTCTATGGTAAAATTAGTAAAATAAAACTTGTATGTAATCTTCTTATTTTATTAATGTGCTATTTCTCTTTATTACAGACTTATCGGAATGTCAGCTGATGCAAGTGCCCGATGCGGTGTACCACCTGATGCGGCATACAGAGCTCAAGAGCTGTGATCTCAGTGGAAATGTTATTACAAAGATACCTCCAAAGTTTGCTGTCAAATTTAGTTTAATTACAGGTACTTATTTGTATTATATATTTTATATTTACCTTTGTCATGCTAATTCAGATTTATTCCTTTCAACATTTAAATTAGGTCTAAATTTTTATAATAGTAATAATGCTACCACTGGTTCGGAATATCGATTATACTGAAAATAGCAAAAACCTTAGTAGTTACTCTTTTTATTGCCAAATTATACAAAGATATGTAATAAAGCTAGCATATATTGTATGTACCATGTTGGTATGGAACAGAACTTAAAAAGAATGTGCCAACTGTGACCAATTATATATCGGGTTTTGGGTATGTGATCATATATGTGACAAGCTGGCCACTTGTCACTTCTGTTTCACAATTTTCCATCTAACCCAGCCCAGTTTTATTTTTTTTTTCTTTTGACTGCCCCTTTGGGGATTACAGGTGTAATGATTTGTATAGATTGTATTAATATTGATGTCAAGTCATACAGATAGTGTTCATCTGAGATCTGGGACACTAAGAAGTACAAACAATTTAACATTATTTACCATTTCCATTGCAGACCTGAACCTGTCCAACAACCAAATGGCGCGGCTGCCGGACGAAATGTGCACGCTGGCGTGCCTGCAGCGGCTCGACATCTCGCACAACACGTTCGTGGCGCTGCCGCCCATCGCCGCGCAGTGCCCCAGTCTGCACACGCTGCTTGCGCACCACAACCAAATCATTGGTACATTTCATTGTTATTATAGTACATAACAAAAGGTAATATTGTTATTACCCTATTTGAGGCATTTAATTTATTTTTTAATGTCAAAACGTTGAATCAATGATATCACGGATCTGACGATCAATTTGGTTTCACTCGAGTGTATTTAATGCAATATAATCATTATGCTATTGCCATGCTTTTTCTATTGAATTATAGTTTTGTTAGGCCTTAAAATTGTATCAAATAAATTCTTTGATACATACAAACTACAATCTCAGTCAATATCACTCCCTTAGAGATATTTAAATTACAAGATGCAATTAAATTCTGATATGTATATAGAATATTCATAAGCTTTTATTTCTTTTTTCAGAGGTGGACGTCGATAGATTAGCAAGATCGCGAGCTCTTGAGTATGTGGATCTGACTGACAATCCCATCCCCCCACGTATGCATGAGGAACTGAAGCAACTCTCGCGACCGTCCGTCTCCGTTTCGGAGAGAGAAAAGGAAGATTGGGAAGAAGATCTTTTGTTATAAGATAATGTGTTCTCCATTGACTAATGCATTCAGGGCCAAACATTGGAAGTGTATGAATTATTTGATATATTGCGCCTTGAAAGCAAGATCTATATGGATATGCCATTAAGCTGTAAAGGTCGTTCATGAAGGCTAGCGCATTTACAACATATAGTTGCTCAAGTTATATATATAACAACCGCTTATTTTCAGTAATTTTCTTTATATAAGTAACTGATTTATGGCATTATCACCTTATTACCCATGATCATTGGGCTGAATATATTTTCTAATCTTTTGAGCGTATAATGATCGTTAAGCGATCAGGCTGTTCATTGCACTACAGTATTTAAGCCTAATTAATTCTGGTATACTTACATAAAATGATCTACATAGATTGTGGATAATAACCACTAAAACTAAATTCGCTTTTTGTGCCGACCGTTGCTTGCGTTCAAGGCGATTTGTGGTGCTGATGATACTCATATGTATGGCCCTAACTTAGCTGTGATCTGTCTTTGTAAAAGAGGACAATAACATTATGTATAGTAAAAATGATCTTTTAAATGTTACATGAACAATTTTATAAATCTAATCTTCTAGTATATAAGATATCGAATACTTAGATGCCTTGATACTTTTGAAGTATTTTGATGTACTTAATATTCATTAGTTATTGTAATGAAAACCAAGCCAGGTTTGGCTTGTGAAAAAATATGACTAAGTTTATATAATAGGTTATCTACAAAAATACTGTTTGATTAAACATATTTTAATCGAGTGCAATAAAATAAATCTATTTTTGATATTATGTAAGCATCCAATTACATGTGTTGAATTTTACGTTTAGTTGATTGAATGCTAGTCCACCATTTAATTAAGTACATTTATACAAACAACAGTAATACCAAGATGAATTTATGTAGTGAATATTTTTAGTTTTATAATATAATAAAATTATGCACTGGTAAGGCAATGTAATTTTTATATTTTTGGTATTTCCGCTTAACATTTCAATTTATTGCAAATGGATTAATTTAATAATGAAAATCTGTGTTAACTTTAAAGCAAATATTTATTATTGTGTAAAAATACAGTAATATTTTTCCAAAGATGCAAATAAGTACCATCGCTAAACGCGAAACAAATAAAAAAACAGAAATTGTAATAATAAGAATTGAACCCTTTGTGCTGTGTTTTTTTTAATTACAATAAATATTAAACATTTGCAAAATTATTTTTGTATTTTTAATTGACGACATCGACTCATATGTCATAAATCATGACGGTCCTGGTCCAAACCAACCAATCTATAGAATTATTTAAATCTTTTGGTTACAAAACACATATAAGTTATGACCTCTTTCCGCAGAAAAAATATAAATACGACGACGCCATTTAAAAATTATACCAATGTAGTCAACTGTAATTTATGACACGTCTATCGATTTTAGACGTGTCAGTAACGACTCTTTTTCCCATAATAATAATTATTTTCATTTATGTAAACGAAACCACAAAACCAGAAGAAAAAATATAAAAAAAAAAATGGCTGGTCATGGAGTAGACGATGATCCGAGTTTAAAAGGCATAAGCCGATATTTCAATAGTCAAACAAATAGGGGAAGAGCCAACGTAAGTGACAAAATAGAATTTTGAAAATAATCCATTCGTTACATGCATTGAGCTATTAATATACGCTAGTAATAATAGTTCAATGGTTACATGGAGTTAGGTTCCTTCCTTTTGTGGTGAAAATAATTTCTCCAGAATCATGGATGAATAGATTTCAAATACTCTGTTCGCCGCCGCTCCTCTTACACGTCATGCAACCATGGGCATACGCAAGGGGAGCAGGGGGAGGCCTGCCCCTCCCCCCACACCCCCCTGGAACTCGTGTGCCAAGTTACCTGTTGGTCTATTTACTTAATGAACCTATTAATAATATTGTATTGCCCCTCCGGGACCAAAATCTGTGTACGCATGGGGCGTGCAGCACCTACAACAATGGTGCCCGGCATGGACCACCCTTTAGGTATCAATGTTTAAACCGCAATATACTTATTGGTTAAGGTACAAAATTTGTACACTTATCAACGTGTACAGAACTTTGTTATGATCGGTTGAGCAGTTAAGTATGTTGTTAATATCGACTACCCTCGATTGCGGGCAGTTTATAAAAAATTGTAACGCGGGAACCTCCTATCGCGGGGATAGTAACGCCATCTGTTAGGCAATCCGAGAACTGCCCCGCCGCCCGGCCGCGTCGTCTGACACGGCGCCCGGCGAAACTAGCAGTTGTTGTGTAAACGGCGAGTAATTAAGATGCTCGATTCAAACTTTATCCACTATTCCTGTTTGTGAGCTAATTCGTGTGTTAATGTTAATGTGTCGATGTAATATACCAGTACAACGAATAAAAACGTTCTAACAATACGCTCGTTTCATGGCGCCCTTCCGTGTGAGAAAAATCGAAAAACACGTGTTGTGAAAACGAAAATTCGTGGACTGTGTGTTACTCTGACGGTTTTATTAACTTTTCAACATATTTTTCGAGTGGCTTACGTGCATAAAGTACCTACACAATGACTCGTTCCGGTAAAACGTCGCGTACGCCGAGCCAACAGCGTGCGCCGACTCCGACTTCTAACGACGCCGACGCCGACGCAAACGCAAGTCACCATAGCGATAATAATTATCATGGTGATCACCTAGGAAATGTGACGATGTCTATGGATAACCTATCCTCGTTGCTGCAAACAATTCAGCAATCGAACGCCGACATGTTCCAGCGATTGCTACGCGAAGTACGTTCGTCAACCCCGGTTTCGGGCGAGCCGGTCCACGTGACCGTCGCCGCCCCCGCCCCTGTTGTGACCGGCAATTTTTCGAAATGCCAAGCCACTTACAGCGGCCGCGCCGAGGAAAGTCTAGAAGGGTTTATTGACGCAGTGGAAGCCTACAAGGATTGCTGCCGAGTGACCGACGAGAATGCCATTAGAGGATTTTCAATATTGCTAACTCATTCCGCTGCTACCTGGTGGCAGGGAGTCAAAGGTTCTACAACAACCTGGACGCAGGCCCTAGATCGTCTTCGACGAGCCTTCGGGGACCGCCGCCCGCCTCACCGCTTATATCGCGACTTATTCGATAACGAACAGAATGTCGACGAGAACACCGACAAGTTTGTGGCTCGAGCTCGAGCAATACTCGCCCGACTTCCTGTCGAGGACCTCACAGAGAAGGCGCGACTAGATATGGTGTACGGCTTAATACATCATCGCATCCGGGAACGCCTACGTCGTGAAGAGTTCCAGTCTTTTGACGAGCTCCTAAGCAGAGCTCATTCTATCGAAGACGCATTAGAGGTAACAGGAGTGTCTCGCTTAAGCGCAGGGAAGCCACCTACCGGCGGCCCCACGCGCCGCTCGACTTCAAACGCGCCGCCGCCGCCCGTGTCAAACGCGCCGCCGTTTACACGCGCGCCGCCGCCTGCGCGCTTGCCGCAGCCGCCACCGGCCGCCGCGAGTACTAGCGCAGCCGCGGACCGCAACAAATACAAACGTATGTTCTGTTCTTACTGTAAAAAGCCTAATCATTCAAAGGACACTTGTAGTAAACTTAAAAATAGAGTTAATAATGATTATAGTGCTACAGTTTCTAACGAGAATAATGATAATTATATTTATTGTTACGGGTGTGGGGAGAAAGGGACAATACGGTCAAATTGTGCCAAATGTAATTCGAATTTTTCTACGATATGCGTAAGTTCAAGTTTAATGACCTTGACCCCTGCACCCCGATCAGCTGTTTGTGTCGACAAAAATAATTTGTGTAATTTTCACGTAGATTGCGATGACGCTGCTGTCAATAATAGGCATAATCAGATTTCGCTCGCTTTAAAATCTATTGTGTTACCAAATAATGGTCGTAATTTCCAAAACAGTAATATTATAACGAAATCCGATTATAACCTATCAATGTTTAAATCGGTCATTCCCGAATTGTTTTACATTCGCGAATTTAATAACCCGCAATCTAATGTCGTGTTTTTGCCTACTCAGTTTACGAATGTTTTACCTGCGGCTTTCTTTGAACTGTGTGCGACGCCGGTGGTCTTACTACCAAGGTCACAACCTTATCACAAAAGGTGCGTGAGGCTGGTAGGGCCACTGCCTAATCGTGATTTTTGCATTAAACCAGGAGGTACAGAATGTAATTGTGATGTGTATGTTAAGCAGATTGTAACTCAAAACAATCACAAAATGTGCGTTAAGCTAGTAGAGTCACAACATTGTAATATGTGCGTGGTTTCAGCAGTATCACTAACAAGAGGTAGTAATTTCGTTTCGGGTGAGTGTTCATTACCTACGTGTGACACTTTAGCAAATATTTCGGGTGAGTGTTCACTATCTACGCGTGACACTTTAGCAAATATTTCTGGTGACAATGCTGACTTAAGAGGGAGTGAGTTGAACAATAATTTGACTAAAAATAGTGATGTTTCGCGTGACATTAAGGTAACCTTTTTGGACGTTAACAGTAACGTTCCGGCGGTTATTACGCCAAGTCCTGTTATTCCGGTCAATTCTCCTTCTTCGTTAGATTTTGATTTCGCGTCCGCAGATTTGCATACACCCTCAAATCCAGTGAAACAACAACAGCGACCTATTTTGAGTATAACTATCTTAGGCATTAAGGGCAGGGCTCTGATAGATACAGCTGCAAAACGGTCTGTAGTAGGTTGCTCGTTGTATTATTTATTACAAAAACACAATCAAAGATTTTTAGAATCTTTAATGTCCATTAAGTTAGCAGATGGATCTGTACAGAATATGAAGGTGCTCGCAACAACACTGGATGTTGTTGTAAAGCATAAGACCGTGTCAATTGAGTTCGTTGTGTTGCCAGACGCGACCGGTAATGATACTTTACTAGGTATTGATTTTATAGTTAAAGCCGGCATTTCGATGGATTTTGCAACCGCCAAGTGGCATTTCTCTAAGGAACATACACAGTATATTATAGAGTTCGAGTCGCCAAGTAAGCACGTCTCGTGTTCGTCAGCTGACGTACTCCGGAGCGACGAAGGTATCATGCTGCACTCTTCTCAACGTAATAAGCTGGCAGGTATGCTATATTCTAACGAGGACATCTTTAAGTCAGGGGGAGCTCCGACCACCTTTGCAGAACACCACATCAACACAGGTACCCACCCGCCAGTATCTTCTCCGCCCTATCGTCTTACTCCTGCTAGGAAGGAGATCATGAAGCAGGAGCTCGACAAGATGCTGAAGGAAGGTGTAATTGAAGAATGTGAGTCTGCCTGGACTGCTCCCGCCGTTCTAGTTCCTAAAAAAAGTAATGGTGTTAGATTTTGTGTCGATTATCGCAAATTAAATGCTGTGACCAAAACTGATTCGTATCCCATTCCTGTAATTGATGAGTTACTACAAGCAACGAAGCAAAACTGTTTTATGTCTACAATAGATTTAAAATCAAGCTATTGGCACGTAAGCGTCGCGCCAGTGGATCGTGACAAGACTGCTTTCGTCACGCACCTTGGGACCTATAGGTTCACGCGCATGCCTTTCGGGTTAAAGAATGCACCGGCGACCTTCCAACGGCTGATGGACCGGTTTCGTTCTGGTAATACCCTTAAAGACGTCACCTTACTTTGTTATTTAGACGACCTCTGTATAATATCCCAATCCTTCGAGAAACACATAGAGGATCTACAGAGAGTATTTGATAGGCTTCGGTTGTTTGGTCTGAGGGCCAATAGAGATAAATGCTCGTTCGCACGTGAGAGTGTTACTTACCTTGGTCACGTGGTCGCTCCAGATGGTATTAAAGCAGACCCTTTGAAGCTCGAAGCCATTATGCAGATGAAGCAGCCGACCAACGTGAAAAGTCTGAAGTCGTTTATCCAAACATGTTCCTGGTTCCGTAAGTTCATGCCAAATTTTGCTCAAATAGCGCAACCTTTGACCAAACTCACTCGTAAAGATGTAGCATGGACTTGGACCGATGAACAGCGTGATTCGTTCAACAACCTCAAGCAGAAATTGACGACTGCACCTGTACTTATTCAAGCCGATTATAGTAAGCCTTTTGTGATTCGAACAGACGCAAGTAGTTATGCTTTAGGAGCCGTACTTATGCAAGGTGAAGCTTACGATGAACGACCCATCGTGTACGCAAGCAGACTACTAACCGCAGCTGAAAAGAACTACACGACCACTGAGCGAGAAGCTTTAGCGGTGGTTTGGGCGGTTGAAAAGTTCAGAGGGTATGTTGAAGGTCATACTATTATAGTCAAAAGTGATCACCAACCACTGCGTTGGCTTCTCACTCTTAAGTCTCCAACTGGACGCCTAATTCGTTGGGCAATGAAGTTACAAGCTTTTGATATACGTTATGAGTATACTCCAGGTAAGCTAAACGTTTTAGCAGACATGTTGAGTCGTCCCAGCTGCGATGAGTGTCTTGACGGTAAGTGCGAAGTTTGTTCTATGACAGTCGACTTACCTCGGTACAGTCCAACAGACCTCCGTGAAGCTCAGCTGCAGGATCCTGAAACAGAAAAGGTTATTAAAGATTTAGAAAATACTGACCTGTTAGCTGCTAATCGATGGCTCGAACGCGGATATATCATGTCGCAAGGAGTGCTCTATCGCTTGGATCCTGACTCCGACTCTGATGATCCTCAGCTTGTTGTCCCAGCGTCCATGATAAGAACAATTCTTGAAGAATTTCACGACGTCCCTACTGCAGGCCATCAAGGCATCGAAAGGACGTTAGCTCGTATCAGAAGTCGATACTATTTTACAGGTATGCGTAAATCAGTTACTGAGTACCTGAAGAACTGTGCTGAATGCCAGAAATATAAAATCTCGAATCAGAAACCGGCTGGTCTATTGCAAACTCCCGTTTTGCAGCAGCGAGGTGAGGTTCTCTCCATTGACTTATTCGGTCCACTGCCGAAAGGTGACAAAGGTGAGACTTGGGTCCTTGTAGTGGAAGATGCTGCTACCCGGTGGGTAGAGCTTTACCCTCTCCTTGATGCAACTGCAGAGACTTGTGCACTGGTCCTAATTGATGAATATTTTCTCAGGTATGGTTTTCCTCGCCGCATTATTTCTGATAACGGTGTTCAATTCGTGGCTGCCGCTATGCAGCAATGTATGTTCGTGCTTGGAATCAAACAAAATCTCTGTCCTTTGTTTCATCCACAAGCTAATCCTGTTGAACGAAAAAACAGAGATATCAAAACTCAGCTGTCGATTCTTGTCAGGAACGAGCATACATCGTGGCCTAAGTACTTACCTCAGATTAGGTTCGCGATGAATAGCGCTGTTTGTTCCTCCACTGGTTGTACTCCAGCGTACTTAATGTATGGTAGGGAGATGAGAACACCTTTCGAGAGTCAAACAGATATAAGGTCTATTTTAGACAAGGAAAATTTTGTGCCTCAATTCACACCTTTTTTGAGGAATTTTATTGATAAGATGAATCTTATCCGTGAGAGGGTAGAATGCGCTCAAGACAGAGCTAAACAGATTGCTGACGAAAAGCTTCGTCCGGCACCTAAGTATAAAATAGGGGACCTTGTATTAGTGGTAAGTTCATCCTTAAGCAACGCTAGTAAGGGTGTTACCAAGAAATTTATGCCCAAAAGGGATGGGCCATACTGTATTTCAAAGCAGGTCTCGCCGACCACGTTTGAAGTGTCACACGTGGATAGTGGTATAACTGTAGGAAAGTTTCATACGTCATTCCTAACTCCTTTTGTTACTAGACAAGGGCAAAATGCCGTACCTATTCAGGCTCGACGTCCTAAAGGACGCCCACCAAAAGTGAATACTGCTAAGGCCAAGCCACATACGGAACGTTCATGTAGCTTGGAGGGGGAGGATGTAACGCGGGAACCTCCTATCGCGGGGATAGTAACGCCATCTGTTAGGCAATCCGAGAACTGCCCCGCCGCCCGGCCGCGTCGTCTGACACGGCGCCCGGCGAAACTAGCAGTTGTTGTGTAAACGGCGAGTAATTAAGATGCTCGATTCAAACTTTATCCACTATTCCTGTTTGTGAGCTAATTCGTGTGTTAATGTTAATGTGTCGATGTAATATACCAGTACAACGAATAAAAACGTTCTAACAATACGCTCGTTTCAAAATCAAATAAAAATATTTTGTCGTCTATTAGCAATATTTTATTTTCAGACATCCAAGGCAACTTGCGCCTTTTTGGCAGTGTACTACGTGTACTACAAGTTATTCAAATCAAAAAAACCAGCGAAAAAATAATGACTTTACAAAATGGTAAGTTGCTAAATCGGTAATTCTAACTACTTATAAATGCTTAAGTACTGAATACCAAACTGCTTAAATTAATCAATGGGTCCCATGCATAGCAATGCCTTCTCGACGATACTGATGTACAACTCCTCCATTCATCCAATTAGAATATTATGTGTATGTATTTATGTACGTTGGTGCCAGTATCGATCTCCAATAAATTCGATGAATTCTCAACAGTGTTTAAGGAGAAAAGGGATTCCGTTCTAATTTTTCTTATATTTGGAGATCAAAAGCTTTATTTTTCATACTTAAGGACAAACGTACATCAAAAGGAAATAACAACGCCATTTGAAGCTTATCGCATTTTTTTTCTACACGCCATACTGTAAACTAAATACATTGATGCGTTTAGTTTCTAGAAGTATGATTGAAGATGGTAAATACATTTTTCAATTATATAACATTAAACTATATATATCATTTCTGCCATTAATACTTAGGGATGATTACATTTTTAATTTATTATATTCACTGTGATTCTGTGTTGCCTGATAGTAATGGATACGAAACGTTAATTGACAGTTCTTGTACTTTACGTAGTACAGTGCCGTGAGATTTAGAATTACATAAGGCTAAAATAACTTTTTAAAGGTAATATTGAAAACCTGGATCTATATTTCGTGTTCATTAAATAGGTTTCATTTATATTTATCAGTTTTTAGACACTTTGAAGCCTTTTCTTCCAACACTTCTTACTCAATTCCTAATTTGCGTTTTACGATGTTTTCAGAATGGCCGGAGACTCCGTCGATGATGCCCAGCTCAAAGGGCTTGCCAGATACTTCAACAGCCAAACCAACAGGGGTAGAGCAAATGTAAGATCTCTTATTAATAATAGCTTTCCTGCACTTTATAGGTTATGTGTTAACTTTATGGTCAGCGAACGTATCTTGCTTAAGTTGTAGCCACAATTTTTCCCAGTACGTAATATAACATTGTTATTACATATTCTATTATTTAGAGAAAAAACTTTTTTAACTATTAACAAGTTTAGCTAACAGCATTTACTTACATTCCTATTTCGGATCCTGTATATTGATTACTGTAATTGTCTAAAGTAATATCCTGATATGTTTAGTTCCATTAAGCATAAGTGTAATTATGAGAATTGATTATTGGTTGATAACTGTTGTTGACTGCTTTTATTTTTTTTACAGACAGCCAAGGCAACCTACGCATTCTTCGGTGTGTGCATATTGTACATGACCCTGAAACCAAAATCAAAGAAGTAAAACTATTACGGTTTATATTTTTATTTTAGCTTCATGGTATTTAATTTCGATAAGGGAAATGTCATTGTTTAGTGAACATTAAAATCATGTGAACACCATTTGGACTTGTGGTTTTATTTTTATAAAGCATTTGTGAAGCAGTTTCAGACAACTATGGCTGTGTAACCAGGGTTCAAAATATATTGTCTTCTTAAGGTTGAGGTAACAAATTCTTCAATGTTATATGACTAACCAAAACCAAATAAAAAAAGGATGATGGCTCCTGGACAGACCGGGACAATGTTAGAAAAAATAAATGGTATTCTAATGATGAATCATCAAGGCAGACTATAAATTGTATTTATGATCATAAGTTTAAGTTCTAAATTGGGAATGCTTTAACTAATCCATTGTATAGGAACTTTCATGAGTTATGTATTTATTTTGCGTGCTGCTCTGGGGTGGGCCCACCTTAAGCTGGATAAATGTAACATGCAAAAAAAATGATATATTCTGTATATTATTGTAGACTCAATAAAAAAAATTATATCCATAGCTGAGTTAGGTATAAAATTTAAATCAATGGGAGCCCGCTTGGAAGCATACTCGCCTTAGCTGGCTGATAAGCGCCCAGTAGAAAGGATAAGGCAAAGTTAACATGCAAAAGTTATGAATTGCCTTTCAAAATTAAAAAAAAAAACAAATGGCTAATTTGTTAGCCGACATTATGAATTTTATACTCGGTCGGGACATAGAACTGTACCTGGAAATTACCAGTAATTTGTCTGGCAGAAGTATTAAAAGTAGTGAATATGTACTGAATGTAATGGAAGCACATTTAAGCTAAAACTCTTTTTTATTCAGACAAGTAGGTACTCAAAAATTCT
Organism: Glyphodes perspectalis; assembly: GCA_951394215.1. Classification (NCBI taxonomy): domain Eukaryota; kingdom Metazoa; phylum Arthropoda; class Insecta; order Lepidoptera; family Crambidae; genus Glyphodes; species Glyphodes perspectalis. The sequence continues at coordinate 14,177,469 of OX596201.1, read as the reverse complement.
AACGGCTCTAATTAAGAAATTTCTTTGAAACCTTTCAAGAATAAGACTAATCTTTATCAATATATATATACTTCATAAACTGATTACAAAGAGGAAAAATTTGATTGTTTGCATTCACAAATGGAAAACTACTTTATCAGCAAGTAACATAGGCTATATTTTATCCCGTTTTCCTACGGGAACGAGAACTACGTGGATGAAACCGCGGGGTGCATATATTTTTATGTTTTAATTTACGCCAATTCTACGGAAATGTTCTGTACTCTTCATAATAATAACGGTTCTAAAAAAAAGACTTTGCCATAACCTTTCTACCAGGCGCTTATCTAATGTTCCGGAAGAAAAATTTTAATTGGTCGTAAAGTGGTATAATAGACTAAACTAAATAACAAATTGACTGTAATAGATATTTATACATTTAATATACATTTTTATGGTGTCATAAACAAATGTCATAAAATTTGGAAATCCTTAATTGCTGGAATTTCCTGGTGGGCCCCCTGGCGAGTACGCTCTCCAGCCGCCCCTCATTGATTTGAATTTTGCAACAAAACTATGAATATACGTTTTTAATTGAGTCTACAATTATATTGGTATATATTATATAATTTTTTTCTTGCTTATTAAATTTACCCAGCTTAAGGTGGTCCCGCCCCCAGAGAAGCACGCGACTATTCAGTTTATGAAGTATATCTGCCAACATTTAAATATTATTTTTACATCTCTGATAACATGTTTGGTATAATGCATAAACTGTTACATTTGCTTTTATACAAGGTTATTTTTAGAAACCCTCTTTCTTACCTGAAACCTCTCAACCTAAAACCTCTTACCTACTTATTTAACTCATTATTCTAAGGAATCAATTAAAATGATTCAGAAAACGAGCATTAAAATGATTAGCTAAGTGATTTCTCATAAAAAAATAACCTTGTATGTATATGTATAGCCTCATGGTTGTGATCATATTATTGCTGGAGTAAGGTTGTAGGAAATAAAACCAAGGATTCAAATAAATACTTATATTTATAATACCTATTTATCATATATGCACAGATAATAATGTTAAAATTAAAATACCATACATTCTTCAGATCTTTCGTGAGATAATATCGAGTAGGTATTGCAACCAAATTAAAATACAATTTCTTTTAGCAGTTTATCTCTCTCTGATGGTAACTTTGAGGCCCAATATTCTTTGCTGTTTTACAATTGATGAAAATAATATACAGCTTCTTATGAAACCTGTGTGAAACATGCCTAAATATTTCTTTATTTAATTTTGTAAATTCTAAAACATTAACAGCTGTTTGATGTTTTTTGGTACCTTTCTGAACATCAATATGAAATCGTCTCTGATACATAACAAAGCAGTAAAATTGTATACTTGATTGACTGTTTTCTATGTAGATACGTAGCCTGAATGAAGAATAAATATTTTGTGCATAACTATAGTAGTATATAATGTTCAGTACAAAATTTAATACTAATCGTGTAGCACTAGCACCAAATAACGATACATATCTATAAAGCAAAGCGAGAAGTAAGTGAGCCAGGAAAGTGGTGAACATGATAACCGTCAAAACGAGATTTTTCTTATAAGTTAGATCTGGTTCATCGAAATAATTGTTACATGCCATTATGTCAGGTATAGCCGCCACCTGAATTCAATATTTGACGTTCAAAATGTATCAAAGTATTTTAACAGTCCTGACGACTTTATTACGGATTATAGTGTTTATCAATCAAAACACATTTTCTTGAACTGATAACCACAGTAATGGGTCTTATAAATACAGACCGTGTCAGTACAACCTAACACCATATTAAGATATTGCATCGTGAACTAGCTTTATGGCTGCTTATACTAAACCAGCCAACATAAAATACATACATATATTAATAACATCAAGTGTACACATACATTTAAAATAAGTGTAACATATGCAACATGACTAGTTTCTCAGCGTTTGTTCTGTAAAATGCACCTTTCATTAACAAATCCTACCTACTCCCTCTCCCTTCCGAATTTCAATAACATCACAGTCATGAACTCCTATATAATATAAGTTTGTATAAAGCCGATTCTCCAGTCAGACTGACCAATTATCCGTATTGTATATACGATATGTACTTAGTACAGATTTGACTAGTAGTCCACCTTCATATAGAGCATACTTAGTATTCAGTTAGACAAACATAGTCACCGAGCATTCTGAAAAGTACTTCTGATGTACTTACTTTACTTTTTTGGTGACCTAATCGATAATAGGACTTTGACACAAGCAATCATAAACTTTGTAATCTTGCCTCCCGGCAAAATTATTCACGTTGGTTACAGGTCTATCAAATAAGTAGCTCTGCATCAACACCATTAGTCAGCTTGACTGGATTATCAGCATGAATGATCAAATCAGATGGTGTGAAAGGATGGCCTGCAGTGCACAAAAGTACCACATAATAAAAATAAAGAAACTCCTTACTTAACAATGCTTCAGTATTAAAGGCGACAATAATTATATATTCTATATAGATAAAAACTAGACACAACATAATTTGGGAATGGTATCAAGAATGTGACAAAAAATAACAGACATTGTCGAATAGGACATTTTGAACAATGATATTCGATTTCGATTTTCGATTCGAGATTGTTCAAAATGAGTGGATTAATTAGGAACAAATGAAAAGTAAACGCTATTATACCTGTATATATTATTAAATTACATATAAAACTGCCTATGATTATGTTGTCACTGTCACATCCTTCTGACCTACAGCTTAAAAACATCACGAATATGGAATGGTGGCAGTGTCGCCTTCTCGTTGTACAGATTACACAGCAAGTTACACACATCAAGACAAGCACATTCAATTAAATAGTATACTTGGCAAAGCATTATCATAGTACAAATATAAATAGTAGTCCACTTTCACATAACTGCCCAAATAGCACAGTGTTAGGTAAAGAAGACGCCTTTGTCCATTTTATGCAATTGAAAATGTTATTTAATTCCGTATAATATTTGACGATTAATCCTATTATAATGCCGTTGATGAATTGTAACATAAAACTGGTATTCACACATTTTAAATTCACGTTAATGCATTTGAATAATGAAATCGTTGCAAACAGTATGTTTTTAACTGGCTTAAATGTCAATAACGTCTGTAAATAACTACCTCTAGGCATTCATGCCTTTAATTAATTGACATGTTGGTAGTATATTTAATGTCTGTGCTTTTTGTATTACCACATTCATATGAACTACTATTACTACTTACACTATGTTTATACATAAATTGTTGCCAAGCTAATGTGGATGGAATGATAAAAATAATTGCGATGCACGATTCCTTAATACATCAATAGAAGAATTTATCTATCATAGATCAAGACGAATAAAAAAGTACCTACACAAACATTAATGCATACAGGCATTTTCGTCAATTATAATGATTGAAATGCTACTTTTTATAAGGAATACTGAGGATGGTAATGTAAGGTGTTCTTATAAGTTAATTATACTAATCTACTATAGTTCAATAAACTGTTTAATAAACTGACCGTCTCGGATCTCTATTTGATCAATTGTTATAATCGTGCATCGCTATAGTCAAGATACATCGCCTAACAATAAACATTAACTTATATTGATTGTACAATATAAGGAAGTCCCATACTACCATTAAAACCGTTTTAAATGATTGATCAGTATAAAAAGGGCCCAATTACGTTATTGGCATTAAATATCATCATTATAATGAGTATAAGATTATAATGAGTATTCGAGTTACAATTGAAAAATACGTTTTTATCAAATCAAACTCTAATACTGTCTAATGAATATCTCAGTCTATGATAATGATTTATGATTTTGAAAATTTCGACATGGTTTTTTCAGCGGGTTATTTATTTCTATTGTAGAATAAATGCCAACTACATGGCAAAAAAAATATACGGTTATTTATGATATAAAAACTCCTTCGTATACTATTGCAAAAAAAAAATTGTAGATAGTCCTTTGTATGTTATTGTTTGTTGTAGATTATTATGTCCTCCTACTAAATGGTTTTCCTAAACTAGTATAATGAGCCAGTGAGTGGGTCACAAGTATACTGGTCCTTTTCCACATAGCGCTTTAATCAATGCGCAAGCGCTATTATAAGCTGTTGTCGCGATACTACTAGTAATTTAAGAGACACACGTCTATATGTTTTTTTCTGTAAAGTATGAATTAAGTATTACTGGGATTATATTGAGTAACGTTTTCAATCAAACCAAACGGGGCGCCACAACTAACTAAAATGGCAACGACTATCGCCTTTGGAAACCGTCCGAGGTGATGGCGGAATACCCACCCTATACGAATTTCATCATCTTGCTAACAACATTATTATTTCGGCCATGTTTAACAACCTATACTGATTTATAGGCATAATCAGCCGAGTTGTTTAAGTTGCATTCTGATTGTATAGAAAAAACTGGCTAGTAATTGCGAATCGAGCTACTTTACTGCCGGTGGAGCTGACCACGCCGTAAATGTAGATTCTCTAAAATATATCGCGAACGCATAAGCGTACCAAGATACACGCAGCCCTGCGGATAGTCCGCAGGATAGATAGTACGCGACAAAAACTGTTTCAAGTTCTTCCAGAAACAGTCGAAGAAGAATCTCTTGCGTAGTAATTGCGTTCGAAGCTAAAGTGTCCTAATGGAGAGTGTCTTCTTTGTATCTATCAGGTATTTCGTGATACCGATGTTACTATAGTAATAGTTAGTTTAGAGCAGCGATTCCTTAAGTTGGTTCTGGGGAATATGTTATCGGAGCATTAAGCTTGGGTCTGATTGGGTTGTCTTATAGGGACTTGTGTCACATCCGCAGTGGTCGGTTGGTTAACCATTGGTTTAGAGCCAGGTAGGCGCCCTGGTGAGCGAGTAGAGGGCGGGCGGCGGCGCATGCGCGGTCGGCGCGGGCGCCGCGTCGCCGTCCGAGTCTGACTCCTCGGACGACACGCGCTCGGCCGCGCTCAGCGCCACCCGAGCATACTCGTCCGTGTCTATGCTCTTGCAGAAGTGGATCGCGTATCTGTTGGGTAAATGATGATTGCATTAATGTCTCTAATGTCTAATGGGGAGGAGGGGGAAAATAGCCTGAAGGTTAAATAGGACCATAACGGCTTACCTTAGTTTCTCTCTTAAAACAGACTTGCACGAGTATCTTGGCATCTTGAGAAGGAAGAAACAGGTGTAGCTCTCTGGCAAGAAGTGGTCGGGAGGCTGATACTTGTCCAGTACCTGCAGAATGCGTATGTGATCATTTGTATCTTTAGCCATTAAAACATAATCCTGAGCAAGACTCAAAACACACAAGCTAATATTCTCTATGCTACCAAAAAATATATACTGGTAGCATAGTCTGGGGTAAGTCGGGTGTAGTATTACATTTAGGATACCTATATTCAAAGGCGGTTAAGGCTGTGGTAATCTCGTCCAAAACCCTATTACAGAAACCCAGATTCATTTATGATTGCACACTAAAAATGGGCAAAAACCACTGATCTGGGCTGTGTCGTTACCTGCAGCACGAAATCCCTCTGCCGAGGGTCCTGTGGCGCGCGCGGCAAGCGCGTGCGGCCCCATACAAAGCGCAGGAACAGTGCGCGCTCGCCGCCGGACAGTTCCTCCATCACCTCCCAGAACCACTGCACCAGCGGCGCGTTCGGCTCTATGCCTGCACATTTTCATAACAATGCTATATTGAAAGCTTTTCTTAGATTTACCCCACTACCATTTATTAAGGTAGCTTCAAAATTATAAAGCATTAACAGTGTAAATATAGAATACGCTATCACAGATATAGTGCACCATTCGATTGGGTTGATAATTAATTATCAGTATGTAAAACAAAACGTTAATAAAGAACAAACAAAAAATATTTATTTCATGTAAAAATTTAAATTCCTACGTGATGTAAGTAAGTAGAAGTACCTTTGTAGCTAGCGGAGGCTCTGAGCGCGTGCACGGGTATGTCCGGCGAGCCGCAGACCAGCGTCTCGAGCTCGGCGGCGCTGAACAGTGCGATCAGCGGCGCGGGCACCACGCGTGACATGCCGTCGCGCACCGCGCGCACTTGCTCGTCGAACTCGTGGAGTCTGCATCGTAAATGTGCATAATAACAAAGGAATCTACCAAATCGGCAAAACAGATGTGAGCATCAAAAGGAAAAATTTTGAAATCGGGGGTAGTAGCAAAATGCAAAGGCCATATAATTTCATTTCATATAATCAAGCATTGAAATTGAATTCTGTCGTAGAGCGAGTACCCCAACCGATGACATTGCCACCGTGAAAAATCTATGCCTCTTGATAATGCTACTTAAGAAAAAGGCCATTTTCGTAATTAGTCAAAGTTAGTTTTTGACTATTGAAAAATCAGCGATTACTGTTGATTGTTACGCCAGAGCAAAAATATTAAACAGTGTAGAGCTCTTCACCTGTAATGTAGTGCCAATTGGACGTATTCGTCTTTATTGTCCGGGTTAACCCTCTTGTGGCGAGTAGACAGAGGAACTTCGTGTCCAGCTGCCGACGGTATTGAGAACGGCAGTTCCAAGTTTTGAAGTTCCTGGAAAATATAATTACATAAAAAATCCGGCTCGAAGGACCATGTCAATAACGTTGACCAATTTGGTTACCTTGTTATTGGGCGTCATATCTCTGATACATAGGAGAGCTGGTAGGAAGTCTTTGTCAACTTCGGCCAAGTCTTGGGGTCGGAGGGGTTGACCAGCAAGTTGCCGCCATACACCTTCGGCGAGAGACAGGGAAAGGGGTGAACCGGTTCTGATCGCAATGCCCATTAGAACACCTGAGAAAAAATATATAATTTGTAATCACTGTTACACACATTGGAGCGTGTAGTAGGTAAATAGTGGACACTTACCCAGGAATCTGAAGCAGTTAAGATGTAACGGTGTATTAGCGGTAGGATTGAGCAAGAACGCGTCTCGAGAAGCTCCAGCATCCCCGCGCCCGTTCGGCGTAGCCATAAGGAGCGGCAGCGAGCCATTTTGCAGCTCTTCGCACATCTCCGCTATACTTTCGCTGTAGCCGCCACCGCAATCGTCCACGCTTTCACCTAAGAAAATAAGTAGCGTCAAATTGGTTATATATCAAAGTCTGAAAAAGAATTCAGTACATTGCAAATATAAATACAAACAAAAGTAGGATCCCTCCCCCCTCCCCATGCCAGTTATTGGTAGTCGATAACTGGCATGGGGTAAAGGAAGTAGGAACATGGAGCGCATGCTAACAGCGCCAGCTAGCCTCAACCTAGCCTTGATGGTCACTGTGCCTCCCTCATAGGTCTCAGCCAGTAGGCCTCACTGCACTGACGGTGGGCCGAATAAACGCGAGAAGAGGACTCTTATTAATAAAGATATCCTGCTATATCCTGCACACATTTGTGCGGGAGAAGATGCTCGGGCAAGAACACTCGAAGCTCGAAGCCCGTATCCACCCAATGGGGCAAAGTACCAGTTGTTGTTGTCAGCTCTGTGCCCTGTGCATCGCTCGGCGCACTCACCCACAAACTTGACCTTCCAGACGCGGTGCGGCAGCGCGAGCGCGTCGTGCGTGAGCGCGGGCAGGCGCGCCACCATCTGCCCGAACACGGAGCGCATGCCGGCCGCGCCCGCCAGCCCGGCGCCGCCGCGGCGTGCGCGCCTCGCGCCTACTCGCGAGAGCTCTACCACCGGCCCGTGCTGTCTCTCGCGCACCATCGTCGCCATTATTGCCTATAACGCAACCCTCAATATAATGCACTGCCGGTGAAGTCTATATTTCGAATATGCACTATCCTACGCCCAACAAAGGATGTTACAAAAAAAACTGTGAAGACTTAACGAATAGAAAAAAATCATAGTTTTTAAATAAAGTTTCTTTGATCATGTTACCTTCCTAAATGCAGCTTCTTTCACGCTGTAGAAGAGCAGCGTCCGCAATTGATCGAGTGGCCCATCCAGAATAAGCAACGGCAGATTCGGACAGACCAGTTCAGAAAATTGGTGTAGGAGTACCTGAAGCACGATTTGTCATCATTACAAATATTCTTTTATCATCATGCTACATTGTAAATGGCTGTCAAACAACATTGCGAATCTTACCAGTCTATTGCATATGAGGCTGGTAGCCAGATCCCGCAGGAGATGACACTCGAGCGGCGGCGCGGGCGGCGGGCGCGGCGCGCGCGCCGCCTCCACGCATAGCGCTACGGTGTGCGCGCTGCCGCACGCTACGCGCGTCACGCGTTTGCCCTGCGTATACGCAAGTACAAGGTTGATTACCTACATAGGTAATACCGATATTTTAACATATAGTTTTATACGCCATTCATGTAAGACTGCATATTGTAGTTAATTGGCTGCTTTCGCAGACTGTAATTAACAAATGTTTTTCGCTACTCAAGCAATGTAAATGACGTTCTGCGAAAGCGACCATCTACAGAAATGACGATTTGCGTAAGTTACAAATTTTTTCGCAATGAGAATTTGATAGAGTGACCCTCTGCGCCAAACCTTTATAATGTAGATAAGGAAATTTACTCAGCATAACTTTACTGTACTGTACTACAGTTAACTTACCTGTAAAGCCATTAGTAGTCGAGGTCTTTGAGCAGCCAAAGTAGTGCCGTCGCCTAATTGCCCTTCATCATTATCGCCCCACGTATACACTTCCCCTGTATCTGTGCACGCGACGCAATGTAAGCTACCTGAAAACATATATTATTTTAATAATGTAACATCACGCCCATAATCCCTGAAGGGGTAGGCAGAGTCAAAGGGGCAGCATGCCCCTTCAACTACACTTAGCCAAAAATAAATCCGGGCTGGGTTAGATGGAAAATTGTGAAAAAGCAGTGACAAGCGGCTAACCTGTCGCCTACACAATCACACACCCAAAACCCGATATACCATTAGTCGCCTTTTACGACATGCTAGTCAAGAAACACAGTTGGCATATTCTTTTTAAGTCCCAGACCAACATGGGACAGTGGGCTGGTTTGGATAGAGAGCTGTAAAAATATATTATTTTCTTCTTTTAAAAAGAACCTAAAAGTATTCCTACTCGTTATATTACTTTTATTAACTTACCTGTCGCGATAGACACAATCATCTTCCCCTGCATTCCCGTGACACGCATGGGTCGCCTCACATGCTCATAGCTCCCGTGACCTAATCTATGATAGTCCCCTTTGCCCCTGTACAAAAGAGGTTAAAATTGCATATATAAATGACAGTGCGGTCATAACCTTAGTTTTTTGATATATTTAATACTTACCATGTATAAACGCTGCCACATTGACATAAGGCGACGGAAAACTGCGACCCACATTCAACTTTGATGACACGCAGTCCTTTCAAACAATCAATCCTCATCGGGACCTTACATCCTTCAGATCCACCGCGACCTAAAAAATTAAATGAAAAATTTACTTGTCTAGTCGACCGAGGTCACTTTTATTTTGAATTTAATGAACATGTCGAATGTCTATTACAAAGCAGCATACTCACCCAGTTTCCCATAGTCACCGTCGCCCCAAGACCAAACATTGTCGTCGTCTGTGATGCAAAGAGTCTGGGCGTCGCCAGAGCCGCAAGCTACGTCTATCACGCGGTACATAGCAAGGGCTTCAACCTGGAAATAAGCATAATTAGACTTGTCCTATACTCATGAGTATAGGATAATAATAATAAATAATAAATTTACTAATAATATTACCATTGGATAAGGTTACTCATAATATAGAATATTATTTAAAAAATATATGTACCAAGAAATCTATTAGACTACGTTGATACAGATCAGTCGAGCAAATTAACTATACCAGTGTTTAATAACAATGGTATAGTAGGACTAATGTAGCTTAAGAAATTATTATTTACGTTAGTCCTATGCATACGTTCGTTTTCGTTAAAACGTTACCATTTTAGGCACGAGCTGGTCCTCGGAGTCGCCGTGGCCGAGGCGGCCGTAGCGGCCCTTGCCCCAGGTGTAGATGCGGCCGCGCGCGGTCAGGCACGCCGAGTGCGCGCCGCCGCACGCGATGGCCACCACCTCCAGCCCCGACAGCGCCGTTATCAGCTTCGGCCGGTCGTAGCTCCTGCGCCGGCAATGAGGGTTTTCAAAAAATAAAAACCGCCAGATGGCGCGAGGGAGTCTTCTCACTGTCACTATTGGCTCTTTGTTGACAGCACCCTTCATAATGTGACACGTATGTCAGTTTCTTCTGACAACTAACCAATGAGGAGAGTGACAAGACCGCAAGTCACAGTTACGCCACCTTTTGGATGTTTTAATTTAAAAAACCCTCATTTGTGAAAACATATACACGATATTCACACAAAAGACCTTAACATTATGGATTGTCCACCTTGCGTTATATCTCGACTTCAACCGTAGGTACGTTTTCAGCATCCTGGTTTGTAATTTTTTTTTTTTTAATACAGTAGCCAGAATTTATAATTAATATGGAATCAAAATCACATCTCTGCCAGGAGGTTAACAGTCATCGTTACATGGATATTTGCACCTTGTAGTAGGGCGATTGGGCATCCGGAACTCGAATTCATCAAAAGAACTAGAATATACCATAGAAGCACTGTTAAATGCTACTAATTTACGCCGATCTTCTATGAGCAGGTGATAATTTACCGGTTCGAAGCCTATCTATTTATACTTGGCTACGCCGTGGACAAGATTTACTTAAAGTGTTTTGATACTTACACTCTATTACCGTGGCCCAACTTCCCATCCTCTCCTTCGCCCCAGCTATACACGTCACCATCGGAAGAGAGAGCTAAACAGTGTTTCCCACCAGAATTGCATGCCACCTGTAGAACACATACAAAGCATATTTGAATATGACCGAATATAGCTACAGTTCGAAAAGTAAAACTCTAACTCCAAGGATACCTTTGTGATAAAAACGTGCTGTATTGAAGCCAGTAGTGTGGGTTGAGACACAGAGTCGATACCACCGATGCCGAGACGCCCACCTGCACCATATCCTAAAACAGCCGAAAGTGTATTTACATTTCTAATTACTAAGCGACAGATTTAGACTGGAATCAGATGATTTAGTAGTATTTTAAAGAATAATTCCTTTAACATAAACTGCATAAAATACACATAATATAAGCTTTATTTACATTTTGACACGTAAAGGTGTCTATTATATGTCAACGATAGTTAGACCAAGCATTACTGGCAAAGGCGTGATAGAATGCTAATAGTGTTATTTCACATAAACAATTACGAGTTTTCATGTTAGAACCGAAAACTACACTTACGCGTATATGTATTTATATTTAATTTTGTAATAACAATACCGTAAAAGAAAGTATCGTAGTATGTTCTAAAACCTAATTGATTCTGAATTATATTGAGTCTACGATTTTTACAAAAACTGCTTAACGTTTAGTCAGTTGACTATACAAACTAGTGACGTCATACACTGCCTAGACCATACAAAATTTATGAAGTGACTGCATTTTGACGAGTTTAGAAAAATCTGAATCGACTTGCCGGTCAACATCCCTGTTTGACGTGTAAATAAACTTACCTGTGGCGTACACCTTCCCATCAGGCGTGACGGCGAACAGAGTCTGCTCCCCGCCCACCAGCTGCACAGGGTTGAGCGTGGCGAGCGCGTGGCAGGGCGTGGGCGTGCGCACCTTGGCGCCCTCCACGCCGCCCAGCTGCCCGCGGTGGTTGTGGCCCCAGCCGTACACCGCGCACCCGAGCGACCCGCCGCTCCACCACCCGGTCCAGTCTTCGGGACGCCTGGATCAACAAGTCATTTTTTATGGGAGGTGACGGGAAAATTCTGTTGAGATTTTAGCAATGTGCAACACCTAAAGTACATACGGGGAGGCTCAGAATAATATACTACATGTCAAAACGTGCTTTATCAGCATCTTATGTGTAAAAATATCTTGTATCGTCATTTAATCAATATCGAGCAAAAACATGGCATATAAAAACAGAATCTCACTAGTTTACTTCGAATAAAGATACTGAGCGCCGTACTTTAGTTGGTAGGTTATGTACGCCTTGGCCAATCTCTCGCATACGACCATTAAAAAGGGGAAGATGACAGGACCGAAAAGATCTTTGTAATACTCACTTGTTAACCCAATGCAGCAACTGCTCATCATGCTGCCGAGTGAACTTCGAATTATCCTCCCATGGATACTGCGCGTCGGTGCTAGTCTCATCAGCGTTATATACTCCCAAATCAGCGAGTCTCTTGCGCACATCGGCTAAGAAAGGCACGGGCATGGGTAACCGGCGGATGAGCGCGTCGGCCGTGCGCAAGCACAGGCAGTACCGCTTGAACCACGCCCAGCGCGCTGCTTCTGCGCCGTTGCATACGCGCGCGTCCATACGCAGCCCGCATGCCAGCCAAGCTAACTCCTGTGGAAGGTGATACTTGAATGTGCGTATTCTTTTTTCATACATGCAATTGATTAATGGCCTTTTATTAGTACCTATGCCATTAAAATTGTGCCGTTTTCTTTTTACATACACATATACAAATTGCCTGCGATTGCAGGCGTGATAATACATACATAGTATAGTAATCCCCCGAAGGGGTAGGTAGAGTGCAAGGAACAATGAGCCTCATAAACCACATTTAGCCAAAAATCTAGTTTATTTCTTTCGATCGTAAATCTTATCAAGAACCTAGTTGATTTTATATGAATATCAGCTTCTGGGATCTACAATCACCAGCCGAACATGACTTCTAATAATATACAATATCGGGTGTGTACCTTGAGGTAGTGCGTGTGCATGAGGTGCGTGCCGGTGCGCAGCGCGGGCTCCTCGTGGTCGTACTGCGCGTGCAGCAGCTGCGGCAGACGCTGCAGCGCGGGCGGCGGCGGCGGCGGCGCCGGGCCCGACCCGCTGCTTCCTAATGAAACGCCGCCGCCCACCGCACCGCACACCACGCCACGCAGCCGTCGTACGCACCACACGCGACCACGCCAGGCTTTACGAAAAAAAAATACGGTTGAGTTTAGGAGTTATTGTTATACGGAATCGGGAGCGATCATACTAGTTTAAATGTAATAAAAATATATTATAATGTATATTATACTATAATGTAATAAATATAATTTTTTCTCGGATGCTTCCTACATTTTAGCAAAAACCACTGAACTCGCCAGGCGAGTCGTCGGCACTGGGATACAATTTATGTGAACTCTCCGGGCGAATCGGTGGCACTGAACATAACACAGCAACCATATAAATCTACTCAAATTCCATTCGATACTTACATAATGTAGGCATCTGAGCGCAAATTGCCAGTGCTTGAGCCAGCCGGGGGGCGAGTTGGTGGTCATTCGATATGGTTGCTAATAGAGGCCCGTCAAGTAATCTCCACGCTAGCTCCACAGACGGGCTGGAGAGTACATAGCGGTCGGATCCACTTTCCTGAAAGAAAAAAGATGGTCGAAATCGAAAGTAAAATTATTATTATATCTTAACAGTACTAGTCTTCACGAAATGGCATGACTGGTTACAGAGAAGACTGCATGTAATAAACATAGACCCTATTGACGAACGAAACTAGAGTCTATACCAGAATGTCTGAGCAGTTATACTGACCATGGTCGAGTGAGAAGGTAGTATTGGATGAGCTGTGAATCTCCATCCCCATCCGTTTACTGAACCGTCACTTGTAAATCTCCAACGCAGTTCGTCACCTGTTAATATTAGTTAATGTTGTAAAACGCATAATTATACAAAAAATGTGGTCCCAATTTTCGTCTTTTGATAACATTATTGCGATATTATTACGCTATTTCTGAACGTAAACTATCGTACGGAAGTCATCTCATACATGAAGCCCTCTCACACGGTTTATTTCTTACTCCCTCAACTTATGTGCCTTACGATTAAAGGATGCTTCACTTGAATTAATCCCTGTCTAACATATAAGTATCAACTATTCTTACCAACTACGATGATCTCCTGAGCCCAATCAGCGGGCTCACGTCCAGACCGAGTAGCGAGTACGCGACCTGTGCCATCGGATATCGTGAGCGGGTCGTTGCGGCGCTCGGTTGAGCACCCCTGTTCGAACACCACTCGCAGAGACGACGCTCCGGGGATTTTGACTACGCCTGCGTAGATATAGATGAAAAATGGATATTTTATTTTGAAATTACAGATACAAAAGTCCTCATCTTTCGTATCATCTTTCGTAATCAACCATTTCTGAAGTCAAAGCTTAGCTTAGTGGATCACAAAGTAAATAATAGAACTTAATTTTTCATTATTATTCTTCATTATCACCACACAGCAAGCAAAGATACTGGGCGTACTTGATGTAGACCGACAGTTTTTTTGTCACAGACCTTAAGAAGCCCACGTTAATAAGTACCTGTGTAAGAGATAAGGTACCTGAGATGTCAGTGTCATCCGCGTACGGGTGAGGGCTGTCAATGGTGACGGGCTGCGGGGGCGCGCGCCCGCCGCCCGCCGCCGCCTCCTCCAGCTCGCAGACGCACACCTCCACAACCATGTCTGCTACAGCTGGTTTGCTTGCACAGAGCGCTAAAAACATTTTGGAATTATAAACTTCTACCACAATAGCTTCGTAATGTCTTGGACGACTGGATTTGTGTAGACATGAAACACGACCAACTCTTGTCATCGTATGGTGAAAGATAATATATTAAAAAATAACAAGTGTTTCATAATGGAAACAACGGGTTAAATTGGGTATTTAATATGTTATATAGAAGTAAAACATTTTGTAAATTCATAAATAATGAGCTAATTGACTAACTTCTAATCCTTACACGTCTAGCTTGATCTAGCTCTACACTATATACATGTAGGTACACCTTAGCCTATTAAGGTGCCTACTTACCCATAAGAACGTCGGTAATGATTTTAACAGCATTATTGGCATCTGGTATTCTTCCAGCGGCGGCTAACTTCAGTAAATCAACCAACGCCCTAGCGTCTGACTCGCCCAGCTGCGAGGTGAATTCGTCCAAAACCATCTATAAATAAAAAAATAAACAAAGTTTAATCAGTCAGATAGATAATATACATTTTTCACATTGACTTAAGTAGAGGTTAACTCATTTTACCTTCGGCGCTTCAGCTTGTTGTACTGTCATCGTGGCGGCTGCTACGGACACCGCGCTTGATGACATCACAGCCGAGTGGCGGGACGATATCGAACCGCTCAGCGGACTGCTAGCTCCGCTCTGGAATAAATATCGAATTAAAATTGGAAACAAACACTGATCAACCAAACGGAAACAAGTAACGCTGTATGTTTACACACGAAACTGATATTACATTTTCATGACCATTATGATAATGTGTGTGGTTGATAGATCCGCGTCGAACTAACCGTAACGCCTTTTCTGCCTACATGATAGAGAAACAACAACAGACAAAGAATTTAAACTTTCGCACTTTACTAAGAAGTAGTTAGTAGTCCAGCTGAACTAGACGATATGCATTATTAGGTATCATACGGTTACCGCATTTATAGTACGATAATACTTACGGCGTAATTACAATTCAATGGTAACTGTTACGTTTTAACACAAGTAGTGTCAAGCAAATAAATTCAAACTAAATGGATTCCAAACAAATACTATACCACTGATTTTCAAAAATATATATGTACACTTTATCACCGTATAAAACCAAACCTACAGTTGATACCAGACTTACCGGCAAAGTGGCTCGGTCCGCGGGCGCCTCCCCGCCGCCGGTGCGCGCGTCGGCCTCCACGTCTTCGTCTTCCGTGTCGATCACCGCGGACACCGGCACGGCCGCCGAGCACGCCTCGTGCGCGCGCAATGCCTCTACCAGGAGACATCGGGCCTGGGTATAACAAAACAACATGAAATAAGTATAAATAAAACGTAATATATACATAAAGGTATGTTTGTATTGAAAACTAAAGTACTTCCTTCGGTTTTGAATATACGGAGACCAAGACCGCCTAAAATATGGCGGTGAGAAGAATTTAGTCAAAGAGTGGCGTCACCTAGATCATTAAATTAACCACTACAGTTTTGACTATCTTGAGATGTAGTAGAAAGATATCTCTCGCCGCAATATAATTTTCCCTAATTTCCAAAGGTTTTGATAAAATATTAAGATTTACAAGCTCGATGGCGCATTCGGTAGTGACCCTGCCTCATGCGTCAAGAGTTGTGGGTTCGATCCTCACCCAGGACAAATATTCATATGATGAATACTTGTGTTTGTTCTGCGTCTGGGCGTAAATATCATATATTTACGTATATATTGGTAATACCACTGTTGTTTCTGATATCCGTAACACAAGTGCTTGAGCTACTTACCTCGGAGTCAGATACATGTATGTGATGTAGTCTGATATTTATATTTACAACCATGTATTATGGTTAACTTACTTGGGTAATGTGTAGAGCAAGTAATATCAGCGACAAAGCGTGTTGAACAGCTACAGGCGGCTCCAGGCCGAGAGCGGCCGCTGCGAGAGATGGGCGTGGCCCTTGCGGCTCTTCCACTACTGCTTCGTCAGCGTACAGACCTATGAAGAAACAAATGTTATATCAGATTTGATGACGTAGAGAGAGAGAGAGAGGAGAGAGAAAACGTTAATGGAACTTTTAAATAAAATATTTCCCTTGTAATTACAATCAATAAGGCTACCTCGCTCCGCTTCGGTGGACAGTCAGCCTTACACTGTGTAATAATCTCATTCAATAATAATTATTATAATTATATTTTTTCAATATTATTGTTTATTTTTGATCCCCTAACTAAGGCTTTGAGATCTAAGCGGGTCCTTCAGCGTAGGGAAGGGCAACGGTGCGATATGCGGCGTTTTTGCGTCCCGTGTCGCGTACGGCGCGGGGCACACGAACCCGGTGCCAGAGCGCGACGCGGCGGCCGCCGTGCACTTTACGCCCTCCACGTCCGCCGCCAGCGCCGGCCTGCGCTTTACGCACGACGTGACTGTTCAAAACTTACCAAGGCTTTGAGCTCCAAGGGGGTCCTTCAACGTGGGGAACGGCAGCGGCGCGATATGCGGCGTCTTCTCGTCTTGGGTCACGTGCGGCGCGGGGCGCACGGACCAGGCGGCGGAGTGCGACGAGCCGGCCGCCGCGCGCTGCACGCCCTCCACGCCCGCCACGAGTGCGGGCCGGCGGTTCACGCACGTCGTGCCGTTGCCTTGCTGGCCGTGGTCGTTGTCGCCCCACGCCCACACCTAAGATTAATAACACAGATTCAGCCACAACATCGTTATAAAGTTATTACGCTGTTTTGAAATTGTTGGTAACTTACAAAACAAAACTCTTTGACTACCCCCATGGGAAAAAGGGCGTGACATTATGTATGCACATAACATAACAAAACATTTATATATGTATGTATCTATTTTGTGAACACCGTTTAGTGTCTCATCTATCATACGTGAAAAATATAATATTTACGATGAAAATAAAACGTGACTTTGGAATTAAATAGTAACGCTTACATAAGTACTAATATGCTATTAAAATTTCGTATATCACCCATTTCTTACCTTACACTCGAGTATTTTTTACACTTAGGCTATATTTAATACGTATATTTAAACTTTACCTGATTATCGCTGGTAACAGCCAAACAGTGTAGAGCACCAACGGCCACGTGCACGACGCGGCGCCCGCGCAGCGCCTCCACTAACGTGGGGCGACGGACGTGCGCGTCGCAGCCGTGCCCCAAGCGAAAATAGTCGCCTTTGCCCCAAGTCCACACCTACAATTCAAAGAGGACAGATAAATATCATTTAAGTAAAAATATTTATAATAGAATACACAAACACCTGGCGGGCTGGCTACCATGAGATAACGTATAAAATTACCTCGCCGTCTCTTGTTAATGCTAAACTGAATTGCGCTCCACATTCCACTTGAACAACACCAAGAGTGTTCAATCTCTCAATGTTCATGGGCACCGCACACCCGTCAGATCCGCCTCGACCTGAAACGGATGAACCTCATTTGAAATTTTTAATGGTAAACAATTGCCGTTCTATCTCGTCTAGTTAGAGTTCATTTCAGTGAATTACCTAGTTTTCCGAAGTCACCGTCTCCCCAAGAGAAGACTTTGCCACAAGCGGTGAGTGCTAGAGTTTGTGCGTCTCGAGAGCCACACGCTACTTGAACCACCCTGAATGCGGCAAGTGCTTCCACCTTAAATAAAATAGTCAAGAGTTGGATCATACTACATTTATAAAAAAGTTTTAGCACTACAGAAGATTACTTGACGTGGAGTTCTTCTTTTTGCCGTCGTCATCCCACTAGTACATTAGGATCTATAGTGTCGACGGTGTAGGGAACAAGCATCTTAGATTCCTCGTCGACGGTGCTACTAATTACTAAGTACAGTATTTGTTTCTTAGGTTCTCAGTCACCGAATAAAACGCAGCAGCTCGAGAGCTGCTACTTCATTTTAAGCGACGTTCCTGTAGCAGCAACACGTCCTTACCATTTTGGGCGCGAGCTGCGTGATGTCATCCCCGTGCCCCAGCCGGCCGTACTCGCCCATGCCCCAGGTGTAGAGGTGTCCGCGCGCGGTGACGCACGCGCTGTGCGCCGAGCCGCACGCGATGCCGACCACGCGCTCGCTCGACACCGTCTCGATCAGCCGGGGCACTTCCAGCGTGATGCGGTTGCCGTGACCGAGCTTGCCGTCTTCGCCTTCACCCCATGAATACACCTGGGATATTTTTGTTCTCAGATTATATAAAAAAATTCTAAAAATACCTTTAATTTCGAACGACTACTGTTAAACACAATATGTAATAACGTAGTCACATAAGTATCAACAATCAATCTACAAGTTGGTACAATCTATAAGTTACATCAAAATACCTTAAGAAAGAAGATACGCTACTTTCAAGTCCCGTAAAAAATTACTGATCCCGCTGTACTCACAAAAACCTCTCTAACAGACCGACATCATGTAGATAAGAAGGCAAAAAGTAGTTTATCATAATTTCGCAGTCTCTTCCGAATACATAACAGATGTTAAAAGTGATAACTTAAGCTTTTAGAGGTAGGTACTAATCAGTTATTTATAAACAACTCACTTGTTGGCTTACAGTATTAACAAAGATGCCAACAAGTTCAGTATAAGAGAGACCACTACTTCAAGAGAGAAGGGGCGAAAGCTAATAGATAAACAAATCACCTTCCCGTCAGCGGTGAGCGCGAGCGCGTGCTTCCCGCCCGAGTGCACCGCCACGCGGCGCACGAGCACGTGCGCGAGGTACGGGTTCGCGCGCGGCGTCGAAAC